>RCUC01116020.1:0-13840 GCA_003697995.1 Taxidea taxus jeffersonii | reverse complement strand
ACCTCTCAGAAAGTTGGAGAACAGGAACACCCAGACTTGAGTGGGTGCATCAGACACCCTTGCTTTGCAAATGCTTATAAACAAACTACTACTGTTCTGGAGAGAGTAAGGTGGGAGGGTATCAAAAGTCTTATAGTATGATCCAGAAATTTTCATATGAAGAGATTTAAAGAATAAGACAGGAATGCAAAGATGTGTGTAGCTGGATGGCCTATATGGTTTATAACATGAGGGGGGAAAAAACCTGAGAAATAATGTAAAGGCCTAAAGGAAGTATTGAGTATGACACAGACAATTTTTCTCATGCTTTGTAAAATGACACTTGTTTTAAAAAAATTGATATAACTGTATGTTTTCAAAATATTAATTTTTTAAAAAAAGTTTATTCTCTACCTGATTCGAGTGGTACTTACACAGATAAAAACATTTGTAAAAAATCATGGAGCTTAATATTTGTGCACTTTAAACCCCTTCCAAATGTATGTCAAAGCTCGGTTTTAAATGTAAATGGAGAGGACCCTAATGCCCACATCTTTGTGTAGAAACAAAGCCTTTCTATGTTTATATGCCGACATGCAGATTTTTGACAGTTTTCAAATAATTTTTTATTTGAAATGCTCCTCTGAATTGTCTAGTTTTCCTATAGTGAACTTATCCTTTTGGGGGGGTGGCTGGGGGAGACGGAGAAAAAATGGCTCTAAAAAAATAAAACGAGTCCCTGAAATAGAAACCTGCGTGGGGTCAGCCTCCCCGTTCTTAGATGGATGGGTCAAGGGGGGCCCACGCCAGCGCCTCTCAAGAGACCGCAGATGGCGCGTCCGCGAGATGAGGCGGACACAAAGGGCAGGTGCTGGAGCCCCAAGACCGCGCACCAAGTGCAACATCCCCCGAGACTTAAGTGGGGCCCGGGGAAAGCCCGCGGCGGGTAGGAACCCAGTGTCTGAGTGACTCCCAGAGCCCTCGGGCCCGGGACCGCCTCACCAGGTCCCCCGCCCTCACCGCTCCCGACAGGTGACGGCCCTCATCTCTCGGTGTTACCACCGACCAGGCTCCCAGGGCGAGAGAGGGCGCACCTGGAGCGAGCGGCCCGGCCCCGCGCGGGGACTGAGAGGACGCGGCCCCCAGACCATCCACCGCCGGCCACGCCCCTCAGGGGCCTCTCCCGGCCGTCCGGGCCGTCTCCTGCGTGGGTCTCTGCCAGGCGCCAATCCCATACCGTGCGTCTCACCCCGGCCCCACACTCACCCTCTCCCAGCAGGAGCGGGAGCAACCGGTGCGGACGCAGCCCTGCCCGGAGCGTACACCCTGGGCGCCGGACTACATTTCCCACAAGGCTGCAGGGGCGCGGCGCGGCAGTCACTGCGCAGGCGCGAGCGGGAGGGCGCGGGAGATCCCGGCCTTAGGACTGTGGGCGTTTCCAGTCATGGCTCCCTCGCGTTAGTGGGGTTTTGTCTTGGGAAGCTGGAAGGGGCCCGGTTACCCCAAAGAAGCCACCCATCGTTAGAGCCTGTCGATGCTTAAGGCATGCGAAGGGGTGAAGGGATAGAGAGCTTTAACTAGCCTCATTTTACTCTTGTGAAATGACGAGTCACCTGCAAAGTTGTCAGAAGAAGGTAGTAACGTACGGTATACGTAGTGGGCCCCTGTGAGTGGTGATTACGGTACTCCGTCACCCACCCCTTCCCCCCCACCGCTGGCTAGGCGCTCAAGATAGGCACAGTGTAGAATGCCGCGGAAAAGTCTAATTAAACGTGTGGCCAGAGTTGTTTCAGCTGGATCTGTCGCCGGAACTTGGAGAAGTAGATGACCTTTGGGACCTATCAGTATGGTAGCATAGATTGTGATACTTGGCTTTATCAAGATAAATGCTGATTTTCTCTGCCTCTTTCTATTGCTGTGACAGAGACTCGACCAAACCAGATTCCTCTGAGTCCGCTTTCTACTAGGCCACGTTGGGCCCAATCCTAGCCTGCAGAGCCCTAGGTATCTGATCAGTTTCCTTTTTCCCTCCTCTTGATGTCTACATCTTTGGCCTGCCTTTAGCAAGAATCCTATTGAGACAGGTTTGCAAGAATCCCACAACTTCACTGTCTCCTTTTGGTAATTTTCCATCCATTGATCCCTTACTCTGTTACTGTAAATCCTCTGCTGTCTTTGCTGTACTGGGAGTTGAGTTCAGTTTTACTGAAGCTTCTCTCCCCTATTGTAGTAGTGCTGAATAAAATATTTCTTTACTACTTTTAACTAGTATCTTAATTTATTTAACTAACTTTATTTCCTCTTAAGAGCTGTGTGAACTATTGCTAAATATTGAAAACTATGAAAGGTTCCACAATTCATTTAATCAAGCTAAAGTAACCCAGATAACACCAAACTAAGTAAAAGTGTGTCACTACAGTAAGACAAATACCTTGAACCAGTTTCTCCACCATTACAGGTCATTCTTTTTTTTTTTTTTTTAAGATTTTATTTTATTCATTTTAACAGACAGATCACAAGTAGAGAGAGAGAGAGAGAGAGGAAGAGAAGCAGGCTTCTCGCTGAGTTGAGAGCCCGACGCGGGGCTCGATCCCAGGACGCTGGGATCATGACCTGAGCCGAAGGCAGAGGCTTTAACCCACTGAGCCACCCAGGCGCCCCTACAGGTCATTCTTATGTTAGAAATTACATGAGTGTATTCATCAGAGTTGTTCTGATAGAGAAATGGTCCTTGATAAAATTCACAGCATAGAATGTGCAGTTTCCAAGCAAATAAGCAGAAGAAAGGGGAAAGGGGGGACAAAAAAATAAAGTAAAAAGTAAGGTAAAAGTAAGTAAAGTAAAGTAAAATAAAATATCACATATGCAAAAAGCCCAGAAACAAAAATTGGGACAAATAAAAGGTACACCTGGCAAATATTAACCAAAAAAAATTCATGTGGCTACATTTAGTTAAATAAAAGATAGCATGTTAAGAGAATATATTACTTGAAATAGGAGAGATAATTACATAACAATAAAAAGTTAATAAAAAGATAATTACATAACAATAAAAAGTTAATTAAAAGGAAAAATAGTAATAAAGTCATATATTTAACAATATAGCTTCAAAATATTTAAAGCAAAAATTGACAGGAGAATTGACAGATCCATTACAGAGGTATTTTTAACCCATCCTTATCAGTTACTGGTAGAAAAGCTGGCCCCCTCCCCACAAAATGTCACTGAAGATACAGAATTTCTGAAGAGCCATGTGAACAACTTTGATTTAATGAATAGACATATAGAATACTGTATTCAAAAAATAATGAAAACACATTTTTATAACACATTTTAAAAAAATGACCTCATGCTAGGCTGTAAAGTAGTCTTAAACATTTCAAAGAATTGGTATCATAAAAGCTACATAGTTTCACAATGCCAATTAAATATTTTTTAGAAGATTTATATATTTATTGTAGAGAGAGAGCACACAGCAGGGGAAGGGCAGAAGGAGAGGAAGAGAATCTCAAGCAGACTCGCAACTCCTCATTGAGCATGCAGAGCCTGATGTGGGGCTCAGTCCCATGACCCTGAGATCCTGACCTAAACAGAAATTGAGAGTTGGCAGCTTAACCCACTGAGCCATCCGGGTGCCCTCCAGTTAGACATTTTTAAAAAGACCAAAAATTTCTTTAAACTTTTAGCTAAAGGGAATATTTAGAGATTGGGCCAGTCATGCTAACAGATTCCTTCTTTTACCAAACTCTCATTGGACTCCTCTGAGTTTTTTCAGTTGCCCCTTGTTGCAGCAAGTACTTCCTTGGTACTTGGACCCAAGGCTGTCTTTCCCTCCTCAAATTATCATCCATGTTTTCTTAACTCTGGGGGACCCCCCACTCTCTAGGATCTCTGCCTAGATCCTCTCCTCACTCTATCCTGGAAGCTCCATGGGCTCCAAACTGGGGCAGCCATGGGGCTCCTGTCACTTGGTTCCTTCCTCCAGACACCGTTCTGTACTCCTGTTGTTAGGTTTCATGTAGCTCTTCTGGCTTTTTATCCATCCAGTCCTGGAAGTCTGGATCTTGTGCTTTCATCACAGGCAGAAGGGGAAGCTTGGGATTCTTTATTAGATTCTAGCTTACTTCTTAGAACATTAGATTATTATTCTCAATACTGTGATTTCCCATATCTTAATAGATTCACAGGTAAGACATTAATAGATTGCCTCATGTTAAGATATCTTTTATTTTTTTTAATTAGATGACTCCACTGAGTTATTAAAAATCTTTTTTTTTTTTCAACTTGAGTATACCTGATGCAATGTTACATTAGTCTCAGGTGTGTAGTGTAGTGATTTGATGAGTTTTGGGTTTTTTGGTAAAGA
The DNA here is from genome assembly GCA_003697995.1 of Taxidea taxus jeffersonii. NCBI lineage: Eukaryota > Metazoa > Chordata > Mammalia > Carnivora > Mustelidae > Taxidea > Taxidea taxus. Next base: position 9,495 of record RCUC01116020.1, on the reverse strand, counting down.
TTTTATTTATTTATTTGAGAGAGAGAGAGCATGAGAGGAGAGAGATCAGCAGAAGCAGACTCCCTGCCGAGCAGGGAGCCCAATGTGGGACTTGATCCCGGGACTCCAGGATCATGACCTGAGCCGAAGGCAGTTGCTTAACCAACTGAGCCACCCAGGTGCCCCTTGATGAGTTTTTACACTTGTTCACCACAGGTGTAGCTACCCTCTGTACCATATAATGCTGTTACCTTATTACTGAGTATATTCCTTATGCTGTGCCATTTATTTATTCCTGTGACTTGTCCATTCCATAACTGGAAGACATAATCTTCCACTCCCCTTTACCCATTTTGCCCATCTCTCCACTCCCCTCCCCATCAGTTTGTTCTCTGTATTTATATTTATAAGTCTGATTCTGCTTTTTATTTGCTTAGTCATGTGTTTTTGTTTTTGCTCTTTTAGATTGCACATACAAGTGAAATCATATGGTATTTGTCTTTCTCAATCTGATTTAAAGAACCTTTATACACTGTTGGTAGGATCATAAATTGGTGGTAGCCACTGTGGAAAACAGTATGGAGGTTCCTCAAAATTTTTAAATAGAAATACCATATGATCCAATTTTTCCACTATTGGGTATTGACCCAAAGAAAACAAAACCACTAATTTGAAAAGATACATGCACACCTATGTTTACTGCAGCATTATTTATAAGAGCCAAGATACGGAAAGAGCCCAGGTATCCGTCAATGATAGAAGAATGGATAAGGAAGAGGTGGTATATATACACAATGGATTATTAATCATTCATAAAGAAGGATGAGATGCTGTTTTGACAGCATGGATGTATGTAGGGCATTATACTAACTGAAATATTAAAAACCTTAAGGCAGCAAAGGAGGTAAAAGAACCCTGGGGCAAGAGCAGCCTTCTGGCCATAGCAATCTAACAGCCACTTTTCTTTTTCTCTATATTTCCCACCCAACCTTAGGACTTTCACAAATGCTAAGTTCATGTCATGGCCCACAGGGCAGCTCTGTGAATGACAGGAGTCACTCTGGTACTTGGAGCCCTGTCTTTGCCCACACAACCCTGATGAGTGAAAGGTAAATGAGGCCCCATACAAGGAGAGATATCACCTTCTCTAAAACAAAGGGAGAGCCCTTCCAGACCAGGAACTCCTTAGTTAAAATCCTTTTGTTCAGTCAGTTTTCAGATTTTTTCCATTCATGAATTCAAATATTATCCAGACACACAGAAGCTTCCTGACAGGTTTATGCATATGGGGATTGGACATTACTTTGCGCAGTGATGCTGGTTCCTGACCTTCCCATTTAAGGATTTCTCATCTCCCAGCAGCAGACATAAAGGCATGTGTGGGCCTTACCAATGTAGAAGGAGTCTCTGAAAACCACCCACATATAAATGTGAGTCATGCCAAGGTACATCCACAGTTTTCTGTCCCTTTCAGGCCAGTTCTTGGAGAAACCAGGGAATCCAGAGTTTCCTACAAGCCTGGGAAATCCTTGCAAATGAGTTTCATCTTGAGTCAAGGAAGAAGAATCACATCCTGACAAGGACAGTTGCTTTGTCCCTAAGCCCAGGACCATAAAGAAGAGCTGGCAACAGTGTCCCCAGATGCTGATAAGTTTGTAGGATTTACATTGGACTGACTATACATGTAGCCAACAAGTGAACCCTGGCCCATCTTTATGGAGAAGGCCTATAGCAGACCCTAGGCCAGAACTGGGAGGAAGATATCTACTCATGTAGGTCTCTTCCATATTCGACTCTATGGCCCTTAAGTGACCAACATGGCCTGGCCCAGCCACCACACTGCCCTGAGCAGGGTGGAGAATTTTGAGACCAGCTTCTGGCCATGGTCCCATCTGCATGAGACTGGAAAGGACTTAACACTCTGAGCTTGTCCCTGCCTCTCTTTCTTGGTTGCTCCTCAACAAGTGGAGCCCAAAGCAATGGCGCCATAGGATTCTGCTGCCAGCCTGTTCAGAGTGACCTTGGCCCCTGTGGAAGGCAAGTCTCTAGGCAGTGATCCAGCATCAGAGGTCTGGGCCAGCCCTGAAAGTGTCTGTTCCATATAGTTCTTCCCTGTGCATATGGCCTTATCCCACTTCCCAGGACCAGTTCCAGGCCTGGCCCATCTACATTCCTGAGGGTCAGTTTGGGGTCCCTCCCACAATAAACTATATTGAGGACACCCAAGTACGGGGATAGATTCTGGGAACCTTGGGTCCTAGCTGGTCACATCTATACCCATTTTCTGTACTTCTGCTTGGAGACCTGCTTGGAGCATGTCTGACTCTGAACCAGATCTAGAACTTAAAGATAGAACTTAAAGTCATTTAAACCTGGATCCCACTTCTGTTTGAGGGACCAGGGTTGCACCCATTGAACTGCAATATCAGAGGCTTAACATTGTGTTGGAGAGAGTTCACTAAAATAATCTAGCCCGTTGTTAAATAAACCAGCAAATAGAAATAAAGATCTTGTAGGAGTGGTGAGTACTCAGATTTGCCACAATATTATCTACCATATTGCCACATATTATGTACAATGTCCAGTTTCCAGCAAAAAATATGAGACAGAAAATGATGCCCCATATGTACACTGGGAAATAAGCAGGCCCCAGAAACTGCCTGTTAATAGATGTTGGATTAAGCAGAAAAAGACCTCCAAATAGCTGGAAGGTACAATTGAAATGAAAAATTTACTAGAGGTCTTAACAGATTTGAACTGTAAAAGAAAGAATTGGCAAACATTGATGGATAGAAATTATGTAATCTGAAAGAAGAAAGAAGGAAAAAATGAAAGGAGACTCAGGGAAAATGTGGGGCATGGTAAAGCACAGCCACATATGTTTAAAGGCAGAACCAGGGCAGATAAGGGAGCAGAAAAATATTTTGAGGAAATAGTGACTGAAAATATCCAAAATGTACTGAAAAGCAAAAACCCACAGAATCAGGAAGCTCAACAAACTCCAAGTAAAATGAATTTAGAAGAGATACACAATTAGATATATCGCATTAAAAATACAAAGAGACAAGGGGCGCCTGGGTGGCCCAGTGGGTTAAGCCTCTGCCTTAGGCTCAGGTCATGATCTCAGGGTTCTGGGATCGAGCCCTGCATTGGGCTCTCTGCTCAGCAGGGAGTTGGCTTCCCCCTCTCTCTCTGCCTGCCTCTCTGTCTACTTGTGATCTATCTGTCAAAAAATAAATTAAATAAATAAATATAATAAATAAATATTATATAAATTATAAATAAATAAAATCTTAAAAAAATACAAAGAGACAGAATACAGACAGAATACAGCAGGAAAGTAATCACTCATCACCTAGGAGGGAAACAGAAGAATAGCTGTCTTCTTCTCAGAGACAATGGAGGCTACAAAGCAGTGGGCTAACATACTCAAAGAGCTCAGAGGGAAAAAATCTGTCAAACAAGAATCACATATTCAATGAGGCTATCTTTTTCTTTCTTAAGATTTTATTTATTTGACAGAGAGAGAGAGAGGGAGAGTACATGCACAAGCAGGGGAGAGGGAAAGGGAGAAGTAGGCTCCCCACTGAGCAGGGAGCCTGATGTGGCCCTCGATCCCAGGACCCTAGGATCACAACCTGAGCCAAAGGTAGATGCTTAACTTGACTGAGCCACCCAGGGCGCTCATCAGCAAAGCTATTTTCAAAAAATGAAGACAAAATAAAAACGACCCAGATAAACAAAAACAAAATTTATTACTATCAAACCCATCTTGCAAAACATTAAAAGGAAGTTTTTCAGATGATAATTTAAATTGGCATGACAAAACAGAATGCTGGAAAAGGTCATTGTGTAATTATAAGAGATATGTAATTATAAGAGATAATATATATGCAGATTTCTTACCCTTTTCTTAACTGATTTACAAAGTAATAATATCAAACAATATGCATATAATGTATTGTCAGGCCTAACATTTAGAAGTCTATATTTGTCAGTAACAGCACAAAGAAGGTAGGTGGAAGCAAAGCTGTTTAGGGCTAAGAAAATTACTTGAGATGGTAACTGGAAGCCACAAAGACAAATGAAGAATACCAGAAATGGTAAATAATGAGGTTAATATTCTAAAAAGCTGTAAATAGTTACTTGTTTTCCTTTTTTTTTTTTTTTGTGCGCTTTTTCAAAAGTTATAACGTTACATAATAACTATAACAATGTACTTGTTGGGTTTGTAACATTTATAGATGTAGTGCGTCAAACAATAATACCACAAAAAGGAGTGAAGAGAAATAGTTGTATAGTGCTAATGTTTCTGTATCTCACTGGAACTAAGTTACAATAAATCTGAAGCTGATTTTAGTAAGTTAAGTGTAGAAGGTAAGCCTAGAGGAAACATTAAAGAAACTTTAAAAATGACAGTGAAAAAAATCCTAGAAATTAAAATGTTATTTTGTAAAATTTCTGCTTACTGTAAAAGAGGAATAGAGGAACAAAAAATACATAAGACATGTAGAAAACAAAAGCTAAAATGCAGTTGTAAATAAACTATGTCACTAAAAGTCTTAAATGTGAATGGATTACAACACATTCAAAAAGTAAGATTGTCAGTCTAGATTAAAAAAACAAGATTGAACCATATGCTGTCTCAGGAGACATATGTTAGATTCAAAGATACAGACAGATTGAAAGTAAAAGGATGAATAAATAGATTTCATGCAAAGACCAATCACAATAAAGCTAGAGTAGCTACACTAATATAAGACAAGATAGACTTCAAAACAAAAAATGTTGGGGTGCTTGGGTGACTCAGTCAGCTAAGCCTCCAACTCTTGATTTTGGCCCAGGTCAAGATCTCAGGGTGTGAGATCATGCCCCACATTGGGCTCTGCACTAGGTGTGGAGCCTGTTTAAGATTTCCTCTTTCCCTCTCCCTCTGCCTCTTCCTCTCCCCAGTCTCTTTCTCTCTCTCTCTCTCAAAAAAAAAAAAAAAAGTTACTAGAGATTAAGAAGGACATTTTATAATGATGAAAAAGCTATTACATTAATAATAATTCAAGGGGTGAGCCATTCTGCATTCCTCTCAGTAATGTGTGACTGTTCTAGTTGTATTATAACCTTGCCTGCACTTGGCATTGTCAGTCTTTTAAATTTTAGGCATTCTGGTGTGGGATGTGGGTGTGGGTGTGTATGAGATGGTTTCTCATTGTGGTTATAATTTGCATTTCCCCAATAATTAATTTTGAATAGCTTTTTATGACTTAATTGACATCTGTGTATCTTCTTAAATGAAGGGCTCAGATCATTTTTTACGGGCCTGTTTGTCTGTAAATGTTCTTTATGTATTCTGCATTAAAGCCCTTAATTAGAAAAGAAGGCATAATAATTAAAACCATATATGCATCTAATAACAGAACACCAAAAACATTAAGCAAAACCTGACAGAAAAAGGGGCGCCTGGATGGCTTAGTTACTTAAGTGTTTAACTCTTCATTTTGGCTCAGGTCATGATCTTAGGGTCATGGGATCAAGCCCCATGTTGGTCTCTATGCTCAGCGGGGAGTCTGCTAGAGATTCAGACAAATAAATAAATCTTTAAATATGTATGGTTGTTTAGGATTGAGGGTATAGAAGGGAATGGGACAGTGGTAGTGGAATGTGGGGTTTTATTTTGTTGAGGTGATGAAAATGTTCTAAAATTGCCTGCGGTGATGGTTGCACATACCTGTGAATATACTAACAACCAATCAGTCCTTTGGGCAAGCCTCCAGAAAGCAAGACCACCGACTGCACAGTTGATGTTTCTCTTTCCCTCTGAAGGAGTCCAGAGCTGGGAGTTTTCTCCCAAATGTGCTTTGCTGGGCCATGCAAGGGACATGGCTGGGGTTGGTAAAATGTCACCAGTTTCACCATCCACCCCAATGCATTTCTTATTGGCTTTGCACTCACTGCAGTACTGCAGTGTCTTAACTGCTTTCTGGAGTTCTCAAAAGCAGTTTGTTCATATCTTCTTGTTAGACAAAGTCTCTTTGGGAGAATGAAGGCCCGGGCCTTTCTAGCCCACCATTTTGCTGACATCATTCCTCTGGGTTCATAGTTCTTTTATTATGTTGTACCTCTGATGTTTCTGCTGAGAAGTCTGCTTTTTCAAATTTTTTCCCTTTATACGCAAGGTGTTATTTTGCTCTCTAACCTCTTTCAAGAATTTTTTCTTTGACTTTAGTTTTCAGAAGTTTATATGTGTTTTGGTTTTATGTTTTTTTTAGGGTTAACTTGGCTTTTTGAATCTATAGGTTTATGTCACTTGATAAACGTGGGAATTTTCAGCTAAAAATGCTTCAAAGACTTTGCAGGCCAATCCTCTCTCTCCCCTCCCTTCTGAACTCAGATGATGTATTAGATCTTTTGTTATAGTGTCACAGAACCTGAGGCTCTTTTCGTATTTTTTTTCAGTCTGTTTTCTCTCCTTCGTTAAGATTGAGTAATTTATACTGTTTTATCTTCAAGTCCATAGAAACTGTTCTCTCCATCCAGTTCTGCTCTCGAGCCCACACAGTGAGCTTTAAATTTTTTACTTACAGTATGTTTTCTTGTTTTTTTTTTAAGATTTCGTTTATTTATTTGACAGAGAGAGATCACAAGTAGTCAGAGAGGCAGGCAGAGAGAGAGAGAGAAGGAAACAGGCTCCCTGCTGAGCAGAGAGCCCAATGCAGGGCTCTATCCCAGGACCCTGAGATCATGACCTGAGTGGAAGACAGATGCTTAAACCCACTGAGCCACCCAGGTGCCCCACTTACAGTATGTTTTCAATTCTAAAATTTCCATTTGTTTCTCCTTTATTTATTCCATTCCTTTGCTGAGACTTAAAATTTCTTAGCGGAGACTCTGTTTTTTGTTTCAAGCATTTGCATAATTGCTCACTACAGCATTTTATGATGGATGCTTTCAAATCTTTGTTAGATTATTGTAATATCTGTCACCAACTTGTTAATGTCTGTTAATTGTCTTTTTTTCATCCAAGTGATCTTCCTGGTTCTTGGTCTGAGAAAAGTCTTTTGTTGAAAAAAAAATTAGTCTTTTGTTGAATCCTGGACATTTTGAATGTAGCTGTGAAAACTGGATCTGATTTGAACCTTCTGTCTCACCTGGCTTGCTCTGATACTGCTCTAGCAAAGGAAGAGGTGGTGCTGCTTCATTATGGCCATGGAGGGTGGAAGCCCAACTTCCCCATTTGCCCCCCCCCCAAGTACTCAAGGAGGTGAGGGTTGAGATTTCTAGTTCCTCACCAGGCTTTCACTGACATTATTCTGGCTGAGGAGTTGGAGGGTCCTGTCACTACTCTTTTGGCTTCCAGTGACACCATAAGGTGGGATTGTGGCCTCATTACTGCTGGGCAGTAGTGAAAGTTCCAGCTTTGCTCTAGGCCTCCTCTGACACCACCCCAAAAGGGAGGGGGAGGGGATGCTCTCTTACTGTTGGATGTGAGTGGAGAATGTCCAGGTTCCCCACATGGAACCTGGTTCCATGGAACCTCTGCTATCGTTGCTAAGAAAGTGGGGTGTTTATTGCCAGCCAGCATGGATGCATGTCCTAGCTCTTGACCTTTTCTGCCACTACCCAGCAAGGTTTTATGACCCCTCTTTACAGTCTCACAAGGAGGGTGGGGAGTCTAGGGTCCCCACTCAGTCTTCGCTGGTGTGGATAGTGATAGGACCAGTTCTTTTCTGTGTTGTTTGGCTGAAGTAGAGTGGTTATTATCTAAGAATTTTTTGTCTTGCTAGGGGTACCCCTTTCTTGGCCCTTTGGTTAAAGAATACAGGCTCTTGTTGGGGCTTTGCAATATTTTTGTGTGTCTGTGTTCCTGGTTCTTCAGCTCCAAGTCTGGAGTATAAGAAGCAAAAACCCCACAATCACCATATCATTCCTCTTTTCCTGAGGTTCCTACCTGACCTATCTTCTCTCCACCTTTCAGTCTATTTTTGAGTTTTTACATAGACTTAATGGGAAAAATAAGGAAAATTGTATCTGTCTACCCCATTTTCCTACAATAATTCACTTTTAGGTTGAAATTTTTAGTTCATAATATGTAATTTAATTATTTTATCCAACAATATGTGTCAGTAGTATTACTAACAATTTGATAGATCAGAATAGTATTTCTTTGTAGTTCTTTTTGTGCTCATCTCAACATTTCTACACAAAAAATGCATAAGATGTAAATTTAAAATTTTGAGTTGATTGGGGCTCCTGAGTGGCTCAGTGGGTTAAAGCCTCTGCCTTCAGCTCAGGTCATGATCCCAGGGTTCTGGGATCGAGCCCTGCATCAGGCTCTCCACTCAGCGGGGAGCCTGCTTCCTCCTCTCTCTGTCTCTGCCTGTCTCTCTGCCTACTTGTGATCTCTGTCAAATAAATAAATAAAATCTTAAAAAACAATTTTTTTTAGTTGATCTACACCATTAGGAACTGTAACAGTAGATGAAACAGCACAGTGGAATTTGTATACTTGAAAAGGCCAGAGGCTATGTAACTTGAAGCAGAATGGGGGCAGACATGGGGCGCCTGGGTGGCTCAGTGGGTTAAGCCTCTGCCTTCGGCTCAGGTCATGATCTCAGGGTCCTGGGATCAAGCCCCGCATCGGGCTCTCTGCTCGGTGGGAGGCCTGCCTCCCCCTCTTCTCTCTGCCTGCGTCTCTGCCTACTTGTGATCTCTCTCTCTGTCAAATAAGTAAATAAAACTGAAAAAAAAGAATGGGGGCAGACAAATATGCAGGTCTCTTGACTCTTTGTCCAGTATTCCAACAAGAAGTTATCTCTCAAAATGAAAAACTTTTTCTTATAGCTCTCAGAAAATGTATTCCTGAAACATTTGACTTTGTAACCCAAAACATACTGACCTACAATATTAACTGAATTGTATTTTCTGATTTTGAAAGTATAATTGCACCTTGACTTTGGCCATTATTTACAGATGATGATTGTATATGCAGAACTTCCAAAAGAATATACAAATAAGCTATTGGAAGAAAGTGAATTTATCAAGGTTACTGGATATAAAGTCAATATACAAAAATCAGTTGTATTTCTATGTACTAGTAAGAAATAATTGGAAAATGAAGTTTAAAAAATACTGTTTACAGTAGTACAGTGAGCACATCGTGTCCTCTCATGATTCCTTGTCATTGCACAAACTTTTCCTCTGATGTGAATGCCTTTCCATCTACCTCCACACACCTACCTGTTGAATTCCTACATTTCTTTCCAGTCTCTCCTTATCACTCTTAAAGCATTCTTTCTAAGAATTTTTTTTTAAAGATTTTATTTATTTATTTGTCAGATAGAGAGCGCAAGAGCAAGCACAGGCAGACAGAGTGGCAGGCAGAGGGAGAAGCAGGCTCACTGCTGAGCAAGGAGCCCGATGTGGGACTCAATCCCAGGACGCTGGGATCATGACCTGAGCCGAAGGCAGCTACTTACCCAACTGAGCCACCCAGGTGTCCCCTTCCTGAGAATTTTTTTTTTT
>RCUC01116018.1:0-67189 GCA_003697995.1 Taxidea taxus jeffersonii | reverse complement strand
AGGAAGAGAGAGAGGGGGAAGAAGGCTCCCCGCTGAGCAGAGAGCCTGATGCGGGGCTCAATCCCAGAACCCCAGGATCATGACCTGAGCTAAAGGAAGAGGTGGCCACTGAGCCACCCAGGTGCCCCTCATTTCAGGATTTTATTTTTTTTAAGATTTTATTTAGTAATTTGAGAGAGAGCAAGAGAGCACAAGCAGGGAGAGTGGCAGAGGGAGAAAGACAAGCACACTCCCTGCTGAGCAGGGAGTCTGATGTGGGGCTCAATCCCAGGATCCTAGGATCATAACCTGAGCCAAAGGCAGATACTTAACCAAATGAGCCATTCAGGCACCCCTCATTTCAGGTTTTTAATTTTTTTTTATCTTTTTAAAGAGTTTATTTATTTATTTATTTATTTGACAGAGAAAGACACAGCAAGGGAGAGAACACATGCAGGGAGAGGAGTGGGAGAGGGAGAAGCAGATTTCCCAACCAGCAGGGAGCCCAATACAGGGCTGGATCCCAGGACATTGAGATCATGACCTGAGCCAAAGACAGATGCTTAATGACTGAGCCACCCAAGCGCCCCCATTGCAGGCTTTTAAACAGAAAAGGGCACTACTCACGTCTGAGAGGATTTTCTAGGAGGTAAAACTAACTTCCTGGGAAGATGGGACAAACTAACTTCTCAAGGAAAATCTGTGCCTCTTCTTCCTTTTCAAGGAAAATGATTGGTTTTGTGGAAATGGTAAAGGAACAGTGTTTGTTCCTAGAGTAAAGATGCAGAGGATGCAGGTAAGATGGGAAGCAGTGGAGGCCCTGGTTTCCTATGTCAGTGACATTCCGGTCCGTTCGCCCCAACCAGGTGTTACAGGAGCAATGGAGCAGCACCTCCATCTGAATGACCCCTAAAATACTCTGCTATCTTTCACTATTATGAGGGACTAAGCCAGTCGTCTCAGGCGGAAAAGTGGAACATGGTTGTGGCCTGTGGATTTATTCACTTGGAAGGACACTCCTTGGGGTTATCCCCAGTATCTTTCTGTCTCTGGAATGCTCCTCCATTTCAACCATCCAAGTCAGAGATAAAAATTCTCTTCATTTAAAACTCTTCAGAGAAGTTGGAAGACCTCCACCACTTTCCTGCCTGACATGTTTCCTCTCTTTTCTATAAATTTAACATAACTCCTGAGCAGCTTTAGTCAGAGCCCATTTTTTTCCTTCTCATGCCTACTCATTGAATTGGTTTTCTCAGGCTTCCAGGCACCAACCACGCCCCTCCCCTTTCAGTTCTGGAGACAGAAAGTTAAATGAAGTGGTCATACTCCATCCCCAAGTCCCAAATGCTCCTCCAGTCCCTCTTGAGATGCAGAAGCTGGAAAGGAGTCTGGTTTCTGTTGCTCTACACAACTCAGAACCACTTCACCTCCTAGAGAATGAGCATTTCAGAGTATCCTGAGCTTTCTTGGGGCTACCTGTCTAGGCACAGAAGGAAGACGGTTGATGGCTAAAGGAACTCTGCTCATACCCCATCTGATCCCAAGGCAGATAAAGCAAGGCAATTTGCCATTCCTCCGAGAGCCTGGTGCTCCCATAAGGGACAAAGAAAGCTGGATGTCCTGATCATCTAGAGTAATTGCTGCCGCCACCACTCTGACAATAATAACCCCAGAACCACTGACAGCCCTTTTTATCTGAAGGATCTCAAAGCACTTAGCCGCCAGGTGCTCATTAAGCCCTCTTGGATGAGGCTGGTTCAATGGGTCTGAGCCCTTGCTACAGACAGTCAGGGTCAGGGGGTGACTCAGAGAACCTAAGGAGCCAAATGTTGCAGAGGAGGGGGGCCCATCAGCTTCCTACATGTGGGAAAATGAGCCTCCTTGGCCCAGGTCTGGGTGCCAACTCCAGGGGAATGAAAAGGAGGCTAGCTCCTCCCCCAGCAGTCTGCAAGCAGGGTCATGTAGAATTAATCCAACACAGAGCTCGTCTACCCCAATACCAGACAGGACTGTTTACTCCCCCAAGAACCGGTGGGAGGTATGGGGGAGGAAGCACGGGCAAGGGCAATTTCGGAAGAGAGAACCAGCAATGAGGGAAACATCTCTTAAAGGAGATGGGAAATAGATGAAAAACACTGCCTGAATCAAGAGAGAGTCTGAGGAGGATGGTTCTGGGAAACTCAAGTCTTAGGAGAAGCCCTGGATGGCCAAGGAGGGAAGGACTGCTCTTCATTTTCCTGAGTGTCAAAAGAGGCAACATCAGTTTTTCTATACAAGTGGTCTATATACAAAGGCTGAATGCAAACCCACAGTGTGCACATCAGAATGTGATTTCTAATAACTGGCAATCCTGCTCTCCTGCTGCACTTTACAGTCTCTCTAACACCACAATGAAGAGCTGTGTGGATCAAGTAAATAAAAACATCCCAACCTACCTGCCCAGTTCCACAGTGATCACTACGCTGGAGCGAAGCCAAAATTACTTTGAATGGCTCTTTCTGATATAGACCACAAAGCCTGCCTTTAGAAAAATGGACCACAGACTAGTTCCATGGACCGTTTGACTGGGTCATTAGACAATCTCAGAAAATCATGTACTCTACTCATTTCCTTTTGCTACTACAACTATCACAACAAAGACTGAAAAGGGCTTTTGTCTGGTGGCATATGTGGCTCGTACAGAGCCAAACCTATGTCCAAAAATATACTTTAAAATAATGGCATTTTTTGTGATAATATGGAAATGCATAAATGGACAAGACTGCATACCTGTCTTGGTCTCCTTAGATGACTCAAAACCAAGTCACCGCTGATTCCCCTGGTGGCAACTGCTTGGATTTCAGGGATAGGTGCCTTCAAAAAAACTGCCTTTGGTATGCTAACTTAAATAGTCCAAAACTGAACAAAGACAGTAGAGTCACTTAGTGGCCTATGGACTTGGAGGAAGATGATTCCCTGAGTATCAAACTTAGAGAACCAATTACTTAGGAAAACATGCCTTGAGGGAAGAGATGAGGGTCAGATGATAGTTACCCCGCTTTCCTCTGGGACCAAAGCCCAAGAGCCCCCAAGAACTCCAAAGACCACCAGACCTGTTATCTCGCCCCTGAAGGTTTCCATTTCTCCAAAACCCTGCAATCAGAAGAAATATTAGAAATATACACTTTTGGGGTGCCTGGGTGGCTCAGTGGGTTAAAGCCTCTGCCTTCAGCTCAGGTCATGATCCCAGGGTCCTGGGATCGAGCCCCACATCGAGCTCTCTGCTCAGCAGGGAGCCTGCTTCCTCCTCTCTCTCTCTGCCTGCCTCTTTGCCTACTTGTGATCTCTGTCTGTCAAATGAATAAATAAAAAAATCTTTAAAAAGAAAGAAATACACACCTTTTTTTAGTATACTCCTCAAGGTCATTTCCATATTTTTCTGCCCCAAAAAAGAACCTGTCCCCACCCTCCAACCTCAGTTCTCCCAGACTGTAAGAAGGAGAAGGCACCCATTACCCAGAAATCGGGGGTCCCCACCCCCAACCTCCAAAAGGTGAGGGAGGCAGGGGAAAGACACTCATTAGCAAGTTGCAGGTGGTGTTACCAGGGTATTATTTATTATTTGTTGGCTGCCAAAGCTTCCCTGAACCTGCAAAGACAGAGCCATTGCCTCGGGGGCTGCAAAGTCTGAGACAGACAAACAACATACAATCCAGGCATGAAATTCACCCCACCGAGGAGCTAGAGGCAACCACAGGGATAGGAGCCACCCTCCTCTCTGGAGTGTCCTCTGGTTCCTGAAAGTCTTGGGGAAGGTACAAATGCAGGGGAGACTCTAGATGAGAGAGGAGCAGGCTCTCCAAAGGAATGAGAGGGGCTCCAAAAAAAGGAGTGCAGGCACAGGTTGAGGCAAGAGGTCCTAGAATGGTGTGAGAGGTAGGAGGAAATGAGATCAGGGTTACAGGCTGGGACAGCAGGCAGAGGAGGCGGGTTGGGGGGAGAGGCATTGCTGAATGGATGCGGGAGGCCAAGAGATGTCATCAGCTGTTGCGTGGGGGAGCTCTGATGCCAGAACACAAGTTGTGGCAAGAATGAACTACCAGAAGTACCGAATGATTAGGAGTTTAACCAGAGGGGAAGAGGGGCTTGGTCATCAGTAACAGCCTATATTGAGATGCTATTGCTCCTTCATAACTGCTTCATTACCAGCAGAAAGCAGACTACAAAGGAAAAGCCTAGCATATGGCATGGTAGGACTTTTCATGGTACCACGTGGCCACATATCCCTTTGCTGGGAAGAGCCCAACCATCTCAGAGAGGGGCAAAATTTTTAGTCTCACCCAAGACCTCTTTCCCTAGAAAAGTAACTTGAGCCTCACTATCCCCTAGGAGGTCCATCCTCTGGAATCTTTGTCCTTGGTCCATGTTATTGGTTTGATCTCATCTTCTGTGCGCTCCTCGCTAAAACAAGAGAGCTTGTTTGGAGGCTTAACAGAGAAGACTTCCATCTAACTGAAGAAAGTTTGGTCTTGTAACCAAAGACAGGCACTTCTCCAACTCTAAGTATGCAGCTGCAAGAGGGATGGACATGAAAGGGAGAGGGACTCCCCATCCAGTCAACCCTGGAAACTGATAGGTTAGAGATGCCATAACAACACTTGGCCCTCACACCCCAGGCAGGACAGCAGGAAAGAAGGCCTGGGAAGGCCAGAATGGCCTCTAAACCAAATGAGTTGGTCATGTTGTGCTTACTGTCAAGAAGTCTTTTGTTCAGTTTAACCTCGGCACCCCCATTTTAAATTATCTTTTCTTCTTATTTGGAAAAGGAGAAAAGGAAGTACCCTTCTCCTCTAATTAGGCACCCCAGAAATCAGTTATCATATCCCCAAGCCTCTTCTAAACTCATCACTCCTGGCTACTCTTTGCTGGACTCTTCCCGAGGATACTAGATGCATCCAGGGCACTTCTGCACTCAGAAGACAAGAAACCTGCAAGAGTGTAGTTACATCTCTCCTTGAAAACAGGCACCCATTACTCAATATCTTTGGAGGGCTTACCGCATAAAATCGACTTCATACAAGCAAATGCTGTGGGACACCCCACTCCTGCTATTTATGCCCGAGCAGAAGCCGAATACCAACCTCTTGTTTTAGATTCAATAAAGCTATCTGCAGTAGGATGGGAACTTTCTAAAGGTCTGGTCTAAACGGGCTCTAGGAAATGTTAAGGAAGGACATTTCTCTGTAGGGACAACTACAAGGTCACTATAGAGAGCAGGTCTGACCTCTGCCAGTGTATCCCCAAACAGTAACAAATGGAAGAGTCTTCTATCCCCAACTCCCTCCAAACTGTCAAACCCCCTATGTGGGATAAGAAGTAACTGGGAACGGGGCGCCTGGGTGGCTCAGTGGGTTAAGTCACTGCCTTCAGCTCAGGTCATGATCTCAGGGTCCTGGGATTGAGCCCCACATCTCTGCTCAGCAGGGAGCCTGCTTCACCCTCTCTCTGCATGCCTACTTGTGGTCTCTCTCTCTCTCTCCCCTTGTGTGTCAAATAAATAAATAAAATCTGAAAGAAAGAAAGAAAGAGAGGAAGAGAGAAAGAAAGAACTGAGACCATAATACAGGATAAATCTCTCTGTAAATTTCCACTTCCACCCCAGGCTGTGAATCCTATATACTCTATGAACACGGGAATGGAGAATGCAGACAATCTGAAAATGTCTGATAAATTTTCGAAAATCCATTTGGCTCTGAAATGTATGATGCAAAATTTTTGTACAAGATTTATCTGCGTTATTTAGGCACAGATGAGATTGCTTTTCTTTGATGCATGCTTGCTTGGAACTGGGTCAGAAAACCAGTCTAAGGTCACAAACTCCCTGTAAAGATGTCCTAGAATGGAAACTAAATAATTGACCACGTTTAAGGGGTCAGTTTCCTACCAAACTCTGTCACGAATCTGAGGAAACCCAGACCCACCAAGCATCCACCAGGGGGCCAGGCAGCCAGCAGTCTTCCCCTGCAGCAAACACAGGGGTTGAGGGAAATGAGATTATTATTACTAACTCCTGAGACTCTGAGCACCCTGGAGAGCCTACTCTCATCTGTCAATGGCAGAATCAATTCTATCCTTCAATTGGTTTCCAATGTGACTAATTTATTAGAAATGGGGAGGCAATCAGACCAGGCACAGTGAAAAATTTCCCAATAGGAATGTGAGCCTATTAACCCCTAGGATCTTAGAAATTGTTTGCTTTAAAAGCATAGAATCTGTTTTCTTGTTCAAGCTAGGTTATGGGAGAGTCTGTCCTGAGGCAGCACCCGGCAAGATGACTCTTCTGCTTGTTCAGAGTCTTGAATCTTCTCTCGTAGGGGAAGCCAGATCCAATATCCAGAAGGTGAGGGCTGCAGTGTTATTCTACAAACAAGCTCTCCCTATATCAATGCCACTTACTGTACTGGAAGCCGGTATTAAGTGAACCACTAGTGTAGTGCATCAAGGGCTTATTGAATATTGATTCCCATTTACGTGACAGCAAAATGGCCTAAGAAATCTTCTCTGGATGCCTCAGCCCCTTGATAAAGAGGGTGTTAGTTTTGTTTTATGAAGCCGGGATCCAGGCCAGTCACATCTTATAGCTCCACTTACTTTTATTTAATAAAAACAAGGGATGTTATGAGTGAGGAGGGGGGAGCGTATGGTGTCATGTTGGGTTTTTTTTAAGATTTTATTTATTTATTTGACAGACAGAGATCACAAGTAGGCAGAGAGGCAGGCAGAGAGAAAGAGGAGAAAGCAGGCTCCCTGCAGAGCAGAGAGCCTGATGTGGGGCTGGATTCCAGGACTCTGGGATCATGACCTGAGCTGAAGGCAGAGGCTTTAACCCACTGAGCCACCCAGGCACCGTGTCATGTTGTTTTTCAAGAGGATTTGATCTGTTGGCAAGGCAAGAGGAGCAGGAGTTAGACTTCGGGAAGGATTTTTGGATCAGATCATGGGCCGAGGAAGGGAACAGAGAAATCCTAAAATGGGCAACCTCAAAAGCAGGTTTAGATCTTTCTTCTAAGAAAAGAACCCCTACCTGGTGAAATAGGGAAGGGATTTTGCTAGCCAGCAACTACCATACCAAGCAAACAATGGAAGAGGCTGCTTTGGGCAGCTCTAAGAGCAGTCATAGAGTCTCTCTTTAGGGAAGCAGAGATCCAAAGGTTGCTCTATCCCTTCCCATATGCCAGATCTCCCCTAACCCAGCCCTTAATCTGTATGGGAATTTCTCCTATTCTCCGAATTTTCCAGAAGAAGAGATTACACTAGATTTCCCACCCCACCCCCATTCTCCAGCAGAGAAAAATTCCTTAATGTTAAATCTTAGTTCAATTCACCAGTTTCTTCAAAATGTTCCCCTGGAAAATGAGCTACAATATTTTTGTAGAAAGCAACTGACAGCTCCATCCCAGAACGGCATATGGAGAGTGGGGATGACGGAGAACAGGGGTGAAGCTTTGAAAGTGAATCCTCTCCTGGGTCTTCACCTGCACCCCACTCAGCCTCCACTCTTCAGGTTAGACACATGACCAAACTTCTCCATATGGAGGACCACAGAAGCCACTTTCCTCTAGCCCAATTAGGGTGCAGAGGCAGGGGGATGCCAAGACTGGAGACATGGCAACAAGGGAGGGTGAACAGAGGAACTGGGAAATGACTACAAATCGGTCAGTCTGCCAAGAGCCACTGACCCTGTTTTAATATCCCAGAGGTTGGAGGCGAGAGTAGAAATCACAGGCTCTAGAAAAAACAATCTTTGAAAGAAAATTGCCTGTCGCAGCCAGAGATATATGAAAGTGCTGTTACAGTCAGGGGTGGGGGGAGTGACTGTAAAACTACACCTGGTTATTGCACTGACTGGCTGACACCATGATGCTCTTGCACTCCAAACAGTTGTGTTCGAAATGAAAAATCCCTGTGGACTTGGGTAGCCATGACCATGCTGGCAGAGGTGTGCAGAAGAGCGGGTTGGGGCGGGGGGTGGCGTGGAGAGGGCAGTGGTTCGGGTAGGGCTGCTCCAGCCTCAGGATAGAGCCAGACCTGTGATGACCAAATTGCAGGGAGGCACAGGAGGGGGACCAGGGACTTAGAACTTGAGTCCCTCAATAGCAAGGGGCCAGAAGAAAGCAGGAATGGTCTTTGCCCAGAGATCTTATGCCAGATTCTGCAAATGAACCATTTTTGTTTCTGGCCTCTGACAGTTCTGTCTGGCTGACTTTATTCTCCTTCTTCTTTCTCTTACCTTTTCTCTTTCCTCCGTCCATGTTCCCCTGTGTATCTTTCCTGTTCTTTCTGCCTCTTCTTGTTGTGCACACTCTGTTCCCCAAACTCTAACTGTCCCTGTCTCCCTGGTATCTGCCCCTCCTGTTATCCTTCTGGTTTTTCTGCAGTCATCCTCTTCAGTCCAGCTACATGGGTATCGCTCTTTCTCTGCATCTCTACTCTCCCAAAAAGTGGCCAGGGAGCACAGAAAGGGAGTTCTACAGACGACTGCTCACTGCCTTTTACTGAGCACTTACTTAATGTCAAGCCCTCACTTAACAAGCATTCTCTTATTTAACCCTGACAACTAGTCTAAGAAATAGGTCTTATTTCCCCCATTTTACAGATGGGGAAATAAGATCAAAGAGTCTAAGTAATACAATGCTAAGTGGTAGACCTAGGCCTGCTGGCTTTGAATATCCACATTAACAATTAATGGACAAGGGAAAAACAGACAGAAAAATAGCGAGAAGGCAAGCAGCTGGGAAAGATCCTGGAAAACACTATGGAGGCAGGAGCAAGTAAGTGTTCCAGACCAATCGGTAGGAGCAACTGAATGTCAGTCCTTAACCTGCATGCCTTAAGGCCTGATGGGCCAATTACCAGATCTTTCAAGATTATCAGCCCTGTCTGGACTCAAAAGTTGAGTGAAGGGAAAAGAGAACCACTAGCCCCAAGAGCAGCATCCTCTCCACCCCCAGGCTGGTCCAAGTCTCTTCCAAACCTTTAAAACCAATCCTTTCCAGTGAACGCTCAAAAATACTCTCGTGGGAAAGGCTGGTTCCTTGTGGCTTGAGAGAACATTATCTCCACAGCCAAAGACACCTGTCCTTTTGTTATGCATAAATAACACCATCTAAGCTTTGTTGGATCACAGAATTCTCAGGCTGGAAGTCAGGTCTTTTATCTTACCCCAGTAAACCCTTTGTTTTAAAACTACAGTCCTCTCCTGCCCTGTCTCCAGTACTTAATAACCCTTCCTGTCACAAAGTTTCCCTTAGCACTCCCTCTATCACTCCTGCTAGAACTGGGTCTTGGTCCCAGCACTCCTGTCATCTGATTGCATAAGGGATGGTGTCTTCTAGCTCCCATGAGCGCCTGGCGTGTGCCATGGAGCATGATATGCGATCTCTGCTATCTCCGCATCGTTACAAATGGAATAATTGGCCATAAAAATTACACAGCCTGTTGGAAAAGAAATAACAACACACTCTCTCTCTCTCTCTCATTACAGATTCCTGAGATAGCTTCTCCCGGCTAAAATTTCATGATTTCTCCATATCCCAGTCACCAGCAACACCCCCCTGCCCCACCTCTGAGTACTCAAAATATTGAAACTGCTCCAGAAAGAAGCCAGAGACAGAAGACAGACTCAAAGCTACAGCCTCGTCAGAAGTTCTGCTCAACTAAAGCAACACAACCTGACCTAGAAGTTGAGAGTGGGTATTGTTTTGTTTTTTAAATGCCAAAAATCTCTCTCATAGACTCTTAATGTCATAAAACAAACTGAGGGGTGTGGGGGAGGGGTGTTGGGAGAGGGTGTTGGGGTTACATTATATGTTTAAATTTTAAAAAATCTCTCATAATGGAACTATGTGAAAACAAGTCAACAGCTTAGATACTTTTTGAAGCAGAAATGTGGGATTCCTTTCAAGGAAGACTTCGGCCTGATGGAGAAAATGGACAAGCTTAGGACACTGAAATATTGCACTGAATGCTAGAGCAGTGATTCTAAGGTCCCAGATCTGGTGCAAAGTATAAGAGGGAGATATCCTGGGAAGAGATGAAATGTCCAATCATATGCTGCTCCCCAGGGAAGAGGGAAGTAAGAGGGGATTATTATTCACTCTGAATGACTGAAAGGCCAAAAACTAACTGTATTCTGAAAAGACCCTGGCTGCACTCCCCTCCTGGTCCTGACCACCAGGCCCCAGTGCCTTGCCCTGCCACTCCCAGCTATGCAGTGACACTCAAGGACAAGATTAGAGCAGGTGGTAAAATTCAAAGCCCACTGCTTCTACAGGGAAATACTTTTGGAGAGAGGACAAGAGATACACAGGAATTCTCTGCTAGGGCTGTAATCCAAAGGCCTCTGCTCTAGAAATCACCTCTAGGAGAAGACCAAGAAATACATTTCCCCACCAGAAGAGCACAATCCAGAGACCCAGAAAAATGTGGGAAAGTCTCAGATTAATCTTTTCCATGACTCTGGGGGGAAACTCCCACTACATTATTTGCCCACTCAACATACCATGTCTTTCCAATTCACTCTAAGCTACTTTGCCCTCCAGTTCTTTTATCCCTTCAAGCCCTAAAAAGCAAGTAGTAAAGCCAGTGAGTGGATCCTGGCATCCTCCTCTGGAGACAACCAAGGAGATTGAAGCAATTGCCCAAATCATTTCAGACTCCCACCTCCAGCTAATGCATCTGTGCATTGCAGTTCTCCTATCTCTGGAAGTGGGGGAGCAGGGGAAGATGTTACTTGTTCCCTTTAATTCCCACAGGGAGAGGGAACAAAAAAAGAGGGAAGCTGGATACAAGCCAAGCAGACTCAGAGACAGGCTCCTAGTTTTCCCAGCTGTGGACTCAACTTCTTGGAGTGAGAGCAAAGAGTGAGACGAGGCGATTGCTATGTGAAGAACAGGTTTGACTCCCACACCCTGTCTCCATTCTTCGTGCCTCTCACTCCCTCTCCGTGGGGTGAGGAAGGAGAGAATTACACCAGCTCCTCAGCCATTCCCGGCTACGGTCAGGCCTCCTACAATATATGAATCAGCCAGCCATGGAGACAGAAACTAGGAAAATTATTTTGAGGCCTGAAACTCAGCTCCCTTCAGGACTTCAGTGACAAATGTCTGCTGGGGGACAAGTGCTGAATTCTGGAGGAACATCTCCAGCCAACCTCAAAGTGAATCGTAGGAGCTTTGCCCCTGTTGTGCCTAACTATGAGACAGACTCCTAGGGAGGTTCCCATGCCTTCCCCTTGAGAACACTGACTCCTGTTCCCTCTCGGCTTTCTAGGCAATTCTGATAGGGACTCATAAATTCAAACTACACAAAGTATCCTCCTTCGTCCTCCCCAAAAACACTCACACAATTTGAATCTAGTCTAGAAGTGTTACTTGGGTAGATTTTACTCACACACCTGCAATATAAATTATTCATCCCTCCTCCTACAGAGATGCTTCTCTCGCTTAATGTACATGCTAAAAATCTGGGGATCCTGTTAAAATGCAGATTCTGGCTCAGTAGGTTTGGGATGGAGTCTGAAGTTCTGCATTTCTGACAAGCTCCTGAGTGAGGCTTATACCACTAGAGCGCAGACCACACTGTGAGTGTCGAGGACCTAGTACAGAGTATGTGAACCCAGAGCGGATTTCACCTCCTGCCTTGAGGTGACCTCCAGTCTGAAAGGAAACCAAGACACAGAGATGAAAAGGCATCTCTTTTCACAGAGATGAAAAGGCATCTCATTTCACAGAGATGAAAAGAGCAACCAGGTAAAATACTACAACAGAGATTAGGAAGGGGAATCATCTAATAGAGCCTGGGACATCTTAGGAGACGAGGGAGGATGTCTTAAAACTGGAGAATTTTGAACAGAATATGAAGGTAAGGGCCAGTGGGACTGAAAGGAGGAGTCAGGGGCAACACGTGCAAAGGACTGGGTGGGAAAAAAGGACACTCACACAAGGGCATGGGGCTAAATTTGCCTCTCAGAGCAGGATTCTGGACAATAAATGATAGGAGCTCATTGGAGTGAGTCTGTAGGAGCCGGTGGAAAAGGGTCTTGAAATTCAGCCAGAGAAGCTGAGTTTTAATAGAAGAAATAAAGCCTCTGTGGCTCAGTTGTTAAATGTCTGCCTTCGGCTCAGGTCATGATCCTGGGGTCCTGGGATCCAGCCCTTCATCAGGCTCCCTGCTCAGCGGGAAGCCTGCTTCTCCCTCTCTCACTCCCCCTGCTTGTGTTCCCTCTCTGGCTGTCTCTCTCTCTCTGTCAAAAAAATAAATAAAATCTAGGGACGCCTGGGTGGCTCAGTTGGTTAAGCGGCTGCCTTTGGCTCAGGTCATGATCCCGGCGTCCTGGGATCGAGTCCCACATTGGGCTCCTTGCTCGGCAGGGAGCCTGCTTCTCCCTCTGCCTCTGCCTGCCTCTCTGCCTGTGCTTGCTCCCACTCTCTCTCTCTCTGATAAATAAAAAAAATTTTAAAAAAATCTTTAAAAAAATAGAAAAAAAATAAATAAAATCTTTAAAAAAAAAGAAACTGATTAAAATTGTAGTAGAGGGGGCGCCTGGGTGGCTCAGTGGGTTAAAGCCTCTGCCTTCGGCTCATGTCATGATCTCAGGGTCCTGGGATCGAGCCCCACATCGGGCTCTCTGCTCAGCAGGGAGCCTGCTTCCCTTTCTCTCTCTGCCTGCCTCTCTGCCTACTTGTGATTTCTGTCTGCCAAATAAATAAATAAATAAAATCTTAAAAAAAAAATTGTAGTAGAGGCATGCCAGGAGCTGGGAGCAACAAAGGAGTGGGGAGTTACTATTTAATGGCCATGGAATTTCAATCTGAGAAGATGAAAAAGTTCTGGAGATGGATGGTGGTGATGACTGCACAACAGTGTGGATGTACATAGTGCCACTGAACTGCACACTTAAAAAATGGTTAGAATGCTCTACTTTGGGGTACCTGGAAGATGCAGTCAGTTAAGTGCCTGCCTCTCTTTTTTTTTTGTTTAAGATTTGATTTAGGTAGAGTGAGAAAGAACACAAGCAGGGCAGAGGAGCAGAGGGAGAGGGAGAAGCAGACTCCCACTGAGCAGGGAACCTGATGTAGGACTTGATCCCAGGACCCTGAGATCATGACATGAGCCAAAGGCAGACACTTAACCAACTGAGCCACCCAGGCACCCCAAGCGCCCAGCTCTTGGTTTCAGCTTAGGTCATGATCTCAGGGTTGTGGGATAGCACCCCACGTTGGTCTCCACATTCAGCCCCAAGTCTGCTGAAGATTCTGTCTCTCTCGCTCTCTGTCCCTCCCCCCATCACTCTTTCTTGCTCTCTCTAAAATAAATAAATCTTAAAAACATAAAATAATTTTTTAATTAAAAATTCTCAATTTTGTTATGTATATTATACCACAATAAGAAATCATAGTGGAGGCAGAGGCCATAAAAAGTTGGTGCTACTATCTAACTAGGACTAAAATCCAGGCCCACTCTAGGCTGAGGAGCTAACTGAAAAACGAGCCTCCTGAAGTCAAAATAAAATCTGGAACCACCTCTCAACCCCACCCCCCCCATCCATTTCACTACTCTACCATAAGATAGGTTGCTTCTGTTCTTAAGGATTTGAAAGAAAAACAACCACATTACAAATGGGTTTCTGTTATGCCTCCGAGCTGGAGCAGCATGGCTTGAGTCACTAGGAGCTGCCGTTCATAGCTCTCCTTGCTCAGCAGCCAGCACATGAAAGAATCAAGCTAACAATGAGGAAAGGCAAGCTCTAAAAATGACCAGGCTCAGAGTCCTGGGGAACATGCAGCTCTTTCTGGCTCCATAAGGGTAACTGGGGAGAAAAGGGATGAGCTGAACTGGTAGAGAATGAAACAACAAACTGAAAAGAGCTACCAACTGTCAAGGTTGGAAACATTCCTATGAAGAAAATAGTGGTGGCTGCCTTAAGAGGCCAGAGAAGCAAAGAAACCACTCTGAAGCAAAGAAATTGCTCTGCCTCGACTCAGAGGCAGGGAAGACACAGGCCAATAAGAGTGGAAGAAAACAAAAAGTGCCTCTTGGGCTAGAGAAGGGGCTACACAACAGAACACCAACACAATGTTCCCATGTTTCCACCAGGGGCAGGCTGGGAAAGAGGCTGGCCTGAAAAGAAAGGATGAGCCTCAAACCAGACAACTGGAAAAAAAATCCCTGACAGGATTCCAGGGGAGAGGAGGACTAGGCAGGGAGTTTGGAAAACCAAAAACATTTCTTTGGGTCAGTAGAGAAAGGAAGTCTTGGAGAAGTCGGGCAGTTGCCCGGAAGCCCGATCCACTGACCCATCCAGTGCAGAAGGACCAGAGTGGTACCCCACTGCAACATATCCATACGGGGGAGCCCAGTGAGCAAGGGCTCCAGGAAGCTGAGAAGAGGCTGGCTTCCCACCCTAGGATCCAGGGAAGGTCTCTGCCTCTTAGCAGCCTCTGCCCCTGCTCTCCGCCTCCACCCTCTGTAGGTAATGAGGTGAATCCAGCAGTCATTAAAAGGAGAAGAGCTTGATGATATTTTCTGACTCAGGGTAGCCTAGTCAGACTCTTAATTTCTCTTTGGAAATCCATCATCTGGGATCAAGCGTCATAGCACTCTCCCATGTAATCCTCGAACTCCTCCCCAGTCATCAGAGCAATTCCCCTGTCTCCAGTGATAACACAAAGGAAGAGCATTGTGATCTGGGAGGATTTTGCCTGTTATTTATGCCCTCGTATGCAGGTGTTTAAGGGCTCCTTTCTGAAGTCTGCCCTCGGTCCCTATTACAACATTGAAAAGCATTTGTTTTCTTCAAGGAAATTTTTTTCAAGGGACATGTATTTTATTGGCAACAGAGGTCAAAGAATCACCATCTACAAACAATGAGTAAAGAGAAAGGAGGCTAAAGGTAGATGTAACTCATAATTATTTAAAATTATCTTGTGAGGTGTACTATTTGTAGGAGAAAAGGCTGCCCTCTATCTCCACTGAGAAGTCAAGAGGGAATCACTATCTAACATTCACTAAGTTTTTAGAGGATTTTTACACCTATTATTTCAACCAATCTTCTCAAGCATCTCATATGGGAATGGGGAAAGTAGGCATTAGTATTATGATGCCCATTTTGATTAAAAAGTATAGGTGATGGGGCGCCTGGGTGGCTCAGTGGGTTAAGCCTCTGCCTTCGGCTCAGGTCATGGTCTCAGAGTCCTGGGATCGAGCCCCGTATTAGGCTCTCTGCTCAGCAGGAGCCTGTCTCTCTCTCTCCGCCTGTTTCTCTCTCTGACTGCCTCTCTGCCTACTTGCGATCTCTCTCTGTCAAATAAATAAAATCTTAAAAAAAAAAAAGTATAGGTGAGTAAATGGAAGCCCAGGGAATGATCTTCTCTCCAGGAAGAACTAAGGCTAGGCATTGAGAAGAACTTACCATCTGTAGGAACTGTGAAACATTGAAATACACTACTAAGAGATGTGAGTCAATACAACTTGTCACAGCCACAAGAGGACTCTGGAAGAAGGCCAAGGGGCTTTGCTTGTCACTTTACATCAAAATTGCTGGAGTACTTTGTGCTTCCTCAAATTGCTCAGAGCCTGTGTGCCCTTAGAACCAGCTAGAGGACCTGGCACATAATAGGTATTCAATAATGTTTGATGAAGGAAGGGGAGGGAGGTAAAAGGAGTGGAAGCAGGGCTGAAGACATTGTAGGGAAATGAGCAGAGGTTGAGAGGAAAATAGGAGAAGGAAGCAAGAGCTAAAGGGACACAGGAAGGGCACCTGGGTGGCTCAGTTGGTTAAGCAACAGCCTTAGGCTCAGTTCATGATCCTGGAGTCTCAGGATCAAGTCCCACATTGGGCCCTCTGCTCAGCAGGGAGCCGGCTTCTCCCTCGGCCCCTCGCCCCTCTCATGCTCTCTCTCTCAAATAAATAAAACCTTTAAAAAAAAAAGGGACACAGGAAAAATGTTCAGGAGCTACCAGTGGAGGAGAAACAGACATTGGGGGGAGGGATACAGGCGTAAGAGAACTAGAGAATAGGTAAGAGAACTGGTATCCACAGGATACCAGTGGAACCAGAATGGGGACAAGGTCACAGGAAAATAAGAAGGTGGGGGAAAATTTCTGTGCAAGAGGCATTCCCTCATAGCCTCACAGTTGGTGCCTACAACTGGAGGAGGTAACATCTCAGGGACCCTGTAAGTTAGGTGCTAAGGATATAATGACAAAGAGGAACTGAGTACAGGACAGACAAGCAGGAGACAGATATTTTTTCAGCAAACATCCTGTAGCAAATCTCTGAGAATGGAGGAGCCAGCATTGGCAGCTACCTCACTCGAAAGTCACTAGACAAGTCAGGCAGGTGGAGGGAATTTGGGGAGCACACAGAAGCTACTGTACCTAAGACATGATCTCATTTTGCTGGGGACCTGGGCACCCACTTCAGTTCAGAAATGATTACAAAGGGGTATGACTGGAGCAAAAGTCAGGGTACTCTGGAACAGGAAGCAAGTTTGAATCCTCAGTATGCTAGGTGTCTTTCGAAGTCACTCAAGTCACAGGGAGGGTAAACAGAGTGGTATAGTCAGGAGTTTACAATATCCAGGCCTGGCACATGTGATACCTGAGCATAGAATTGACAGCGTCTTCACTGACCTTTCCTACCACCCCACCATCATCAATCTCTTTCCCCATGATTCAATGCCCAATGCCCAACAGCAGCCAGACCGTGTTGAGGCTCCTTGAAGAGCTGGAGAGACTCAGAAATAAGTTCCCATCGCTGCAAGGGCAATTTCAGGAAGACTCGTTGGACTTTGGAGACCCAAATTTAATCTCTGGTTTCAGAGGAAAGGCCTAGCTGGCTACAGTCAGATCAGGATAGCCCTGCTTGAAGGATTCCCTGAAAAACCCCAGACCACCCCGCTGGTAAGAAGAGTCACTGGATTCTGCTGCTTCTTTTCATCCACAGATTTCTTAAATGTAATGAGATATCAAAAGAGATAACTCAGTCAATCTTGGAACTAGAGACTCTACTCCCACCAAAGGCCCCTACCCTCACCAACCTCGAAGCCCACCCCAGATCTTGATTCTTTTGAGGTGGAAAAATGTAGCAGTTCTCCCTTATGGCTTTTCCTGACCTGGTACAGGAAACAGGAGAATAGAAATGAAGATTCTGGCCATCACCATGGAAACCAGCAGTCTCTCTGGCTCCCCCTCACACACGCTCCCCCAGCACCTCCTTCCCTCTCACCTCTAAGTCATATCAGCTCATAAGATTTCTTTGTGGTCAATACACTAATTCATTTGAAACAAAGAAAAATCACTGGTTTGGAGGAAAAAAGGCTGACCTCTAGCTTTCTAACCACTCACCTGAGCTGAGGTTCCCTCCCTACAATCACAGATGCTGCTTCTGCTCTCACACAGATGCTTCCCGAACCCCTATTGTCCAACCTCACCAGCCCTCTGATCCCGTCTCCCTATTCCCACACAGTTACCCTCATCCAGAACTCCTGTTCTACTGGTCCCCAAATACAGATCCTTTAGCTGCTTAAGCCCCCAGTGTAGACCTGCTCACCCTCAGTCTGCCATCGTCCAAGGCCATGTGCCTTCACCCCCTTCTAGACCCATTCTTCATACCACCCTTATGCATATTATCCCCTATTTTCATGTCCCAGAGCCTTCATTCTTAATGTCCTCCTATTCGGATTCCTTATCACCTACCTTGCCCCCAGATTCTCAAGCATTCTGTAATAACAATAGTTCTTACAAAATACTTAATTTAATTACAAAATACAAAGTATTTCCCACTATCCATTCACCTTTTCTCTCTCAGTCTTAATTCAACCTCCAGACTGGATGTTTGAACACCAGGGTCCCTTGAGAGAAGAAGGAGATAAGGGAAATCTCTCAGTACTCTCTTCTCCTAACCTTGGTTTTGCCATAGTCCAGCCCCAGTTCCCACTGGGGGCTGTGAGACTTTATCAGCCTTCCCAGATTACCCTGAGATTCTTGAGAGAAGATCCAAAGACTATTCTGAGCTGGGAGGAATTTTATCAGCGTCTTTTACAGCTTTGTTTGTTCTTCAATTTCTCCAGCTCGGACTCTTTATCTGAGTCTCTTCAGTCATAAAACAACCTCAAAAGGACAAGCTGAAACCAAACTGCATAGAACCACCTTGATACCCGCCCTTAGCTCCACCCTATGATTGGGAAGGGGCACCTAGATCCCCACCACTGTCCCACCAATCCACCAAGTACACATCCCCAAACATGGTATCCCACTGCCACCCCCATCTGGGAAAATGGAAGCAGAAGATGACTCAGGGGGTCAGGGAGGATCAAGGCTTATTTGGAGCTTTGAGACCTCTGGATAAAAAGTAAAAAGGGTGGAGAATTGTGAAAAAGTCAGCTGAAGCGTCTGGGGCTCAGGAGCAAATCACTGTTCACCCCACCCACCCACTTCCCAGACTGAGGTTCTTAGTCTTTCACAAATGGGTGCAAAACAGGTTTGCATCGAAGCATGAGCACTTTAAGCTAGCCTGAATAGAACTGCCCAAGTATTTACTTCTCTAGGGAGTTGAAAATTGAGAAGAGAGACACATTTATTTAGGATAGACTCTGCCTGAGCTAAAAAATTTTCCATGAAGGTTCAGCCTCTTATTGTCCTAGTTAAGATCCAGAATTCAGTGGAGAAAAGAACTCTCACAGAGGGTTGAGCATAGGGTCCTTTATGTATCTAGAAAGTTATTTAACCTCACTTCTCAAGAGCAAGACAAGTAAAGAACTGACCACAACACTGGAGGACATTCAAGGTGTCCCTATAATGAACTCTCACCTTTGCAAAGATACCTCCAACTTCTTAGTTTTCCCCTGAAACACTTTTTTTCTCAATTGCCTCATTCATTTTCACAGCTTCAGTGATTATTTGTATGTGAGTGAGTTCTGAATCTGTCTGGGGTGGGGGTCTACCAGCAATTTAACCTAAAGTATAATTCACATTCCCTCTACAACCAGCCTCTTCTAACTTCCTATTTTTCTGTTACAGTCACCACTATTCTACTAATCACCAAAGCTGAGAACCTCCAGCTTCATCTTTGACTCCTCTTCCTTTTTCCCTCTTCTCTCATCTTACTCATCCTCCCCACCACTAGCCCATCAAAGTCCCTCAGTGACCAGGTCTGTTCATCATGCTTTCACAAGGGTGGGACCTCCACACTTTCATGTCTGTTCCCACGCCATTGTCCTAGTTTAGTCTTGTAGCCTCTCTCATCTAGACTTCATTAGCATCCTAACTGGTCTCCCTGCCTCTGTCTCTTCTCCAAGTTATCTTCCCACTGCCTCCAGAATAATCTAATTTAGGGGTGCCTTGGTGGCTCTGCCAGTTAAGCATCTGACTCTTGATCTTAGCTCATGTCTTAATTTGGGGGTCATGGATTCAGGCCCTGCATTGGCCTCCATGAGCCTACTTTAAAAAAAGAAAAAAAGAAGAATTTCATTTAAACCACTTTGTGTGTCATTTCATCCCCTCTACTACAGCCTAGAGTTCAATTCATATCTTTTCAAAGATCCTCGCATGAATGTTCTGTCCCAGATAAATGGGTCATTCATTCCTTCCGCAAATATTCATTTAACATCTAGCTACTCTATCTTTGGTGTGTTGAAAAAGCAAATGTGAATATATATAATCCTTTGACCTTAAGAAGCTCAGAGAAAGCTCTATTTGGTATCCCCAGAATATTATCTTTTAGTTTCCTGCTCTCGTGTCTTTATACCATTCCATTCATGTAGAATGTCCTGTCTAGTCTTAAATTTTTCCTTAAAATCCTACCACTTCCATGAAGCCTTCCCTAGCCATCCCATCATGATTTCTCCTCCTTTTTCAAAATTCTAGTAGCACTTAATCATCTGTGTCACTCACTAGGTATTGTCTTACTGCCTCGAGGTATATTTTGTCAGTGCTATACTTAAATATACACTATCAATATTAATATTACCTATATATTATATAAGATCTATATTTAACATCTCCGAATGACTTCAAGCACTGAAGGTAGGGACCCTGCTTTCTTTTTGTCACCCAAGGCATATAACACAGTGCCTTACACACATGATTGTGCATGTAATATAGTTGGAGACACCACTCTGGCCAACAGAAGAAGCAAACTTCCAGGAAAGAAATGCAGTGTAGAGTCGTGGAGAAAGCAATGGTTCTCAAGTCAGAAGTGAGCCTGCCTCCCAGCTCCACCAGTTATTAGAGACCTTAAATTCTGAGCCTACTGTGCAGAGTTTTATGAGTATTTAACTTGGTAAGAAAACATATGGAAAGAGTAGATCAGTGCCTAGCACCTATTAATAAGTGCTCCATAAATATTCATTTCCTTCATTTATTTCAGTTTGGTTCTGGTAAGAAGGCAGGTTGGATGGAATAGTGTCCTTGGGTCTTCCAGCTCCAGCCTGTGCAGGTCTCAGGAACATAACTAAGAGAAGCACTGACCTACTCAATCATTGCTGGCTTTCTCTCCATCTTTATTCTTTAAACACTCGACACTTAGCCTACTTTTTATCATTTTATCATTTTGTTATATCCCAGCCCCTATTCTCTAGGAAGCTTCCCACTTGATTTTTATCCAGGATTCCCCAAGCTAGAAAGTTAGTCCCAGAAGTCCAAGTCTGGAGAACTGATTTTCTCCATCCTCCCACTTCCTAGGCCCAACATCATCTATTAATCTTCTCTGAAAGTGGTTGCACCTTCTAGGGTATTATGTCACAGGGTCTCAAACTCCCTTCCCTTCTCCTCATCAGGCTCAATTGCCACCTCTCCCAGAATCTCACAGATATTGTGAAAAATCTTAGGACAATGACCTGAGCAATGAAGTGGCAGAAGGCTCATGAAAGTCTAGCACCAACTTGTTCAGTTGAAATAAGTCAAGGGTCATCCACCCCAGAAGGAGACGAAGTGACTAAAACATTATTTTCATTTTTCTTTATTTTTTCTTTTTTTAAGATTTATTTATTTATTTTTGAGAGAGTATGTGTGTGAGCGGTGGAGAGGAGCAGAGGGAGAAGGACAAGCAGACTCCAGGCTGAATGTGGAACCCAGTGCAGAGCTTGATCCCAGGACCCTAAGATCATGACTTGAGCCAAAATCAAAAGCCGCCAAGGTGCCCCTCGGTTTTTCTTTAGATTGAAGTAAGGATCAAAAAAGAGACAAATTAAGAAGAACTAAAGGGTAAAACCCAGCAGTCCTGACCCAGCAGAGGCAGAGGCATCCTCTCCCATCACTGCCACCTCAAACAGCCACACAGGCCTCCACAGGGGCCAGGAGAGCTTCTTTAATGGAGGGAAGGGGAAAGGGAGGGATGAGTCAGCGGGAACTGGAAACAGAGGGTTTTGTTCAAGGAGAAGAAGTCTGTGATGCAAGCTGTAGGGAAACAATGTGCTCCCTGTATCTTCACCCCCTCCCCTCCACCTCCTCTCCCCACACCCCAGCTAGGTCATTGACCAGATCTCTGGTCAGAATCAGAACAGAAGAAACTTGCTAAGAGCCTGTGGCTTCCATCTAGCCATTCCATACTCATTGATCATAACTTTCACTGTCATCCTGATCTTTCCTCTTCTCAGGGGCCTATGGGTGCCTCACAATCATCCCTAATTTTAAATCATCATTTCTTAGCTTAAGCTTTAGAGCTTAAGCTTCCAGCTGTGATTCCACAATGCTCTCTCTGCTTTAAGCTAGCAAACCTGTTTCTATTCTCTCTGACTCCAAACCCTCACACTGACCTCTGCCTGGCACATCCTTTTCTCTTTTTCACCTAGATCTAGCCCTTCCTTTCTTTCAAGTCCTGCCCAGGATTCTCCTCCTTCAGGAAGGTTTCTCTAAGTAAGCCAAATTTCCAATTCCAAAAATTTCTCTTTTACACTTTGTATCTGGTACCCAGTTTGCAATTTCCTGTGTATGCATCTATCAGACTCAAACTTGTATAGCCTGATGCTCCTCCTCCCCCTCAATAATTTTGAGAGTTTTATGCTCGGAATCGAGCATAAAAAGAGTCCAAGTTACAGAGTTATAAAAAACCGAGTGGGCAACCTGGGGAGGGGGGAGGCGGCAGTGATGAGTGGAAGATCATGAACGTGGGAATGTGGGATGTAGAATTGATGGAAGAGGCAACCATAAGAAAACCATCATTTAGATTTTCTTCATCATCCTTGTACACATACCTCTGGGCTGGGTTATACAGAAAGAAATTATATAGATCAGCCTCCTGCACATTCAAGTTTCATAATACAGTCACAATGATTTAATAAATAAAGGACAGACAAACCCAAAAAGGAAAGATCAGAAGGCTGAAATATTAAATAATAATATCCCACAGAAATCAGAAGTAAATGTAAATTGAGACTACAGATGAAGATGTGTGCAAAATGAGAGGGAAGGACAGGGTTTGAGAAAAGGAGAGAGGAAGGGCTAAAGTATGAGGCCAGGGGTGCCTGGGTGGCTCAGTGGGTTAAAGCCTCTGCCTTCGGCTCAGGTCATCATCTCAGGGTCCTGGGATCGAGCCCCACATCGGGCTCTCTGCTCAACGGGAAGCCTGCTTCCCCCCATCTCTCTGCCTGACTCTCTGCCTGACTCTCTGCCTACTAGTGATCTCTGTCTGTCAAATAAATAAATAAAATCTTTTTAAAAAATAAAATAAAATAAAAAAATTAAGTATGAGGTCAGAGTGGATATCCAAGTCCAGCCATCCTGAGCCCAAGGAAGTCACCAGCTCACCTGTAATCCAGGAAGGAATCCTTAAAATGAAGAAACTCTGGGGATGTTTTGAAGGATAGGAAAGAGATGGTTTGCTAAAGAGCACAACCACTCTTTGAGAGAGAGTGGAAAGCAAACAAGTACAAGAAGATCATAGCAGATAAGTCTGAGCAGGAGGAGGGTGGGAGGCAGTGTTCTGCTCCCATCTCAATCCTCCACCAGTCAGCACTGTAATCCCAGGCTCCCACGGCTGCCTGGAGCGGAGCACTGTGCATAATAGTTAGATCCGGTATCACAAATAGACACAGGGCTCCTAGTCCCTATTTCACAGTGCCTGGCACATAGCTGGTGCTTAATAAACACCAAGGAATAAAGGGTTGGTTAACTGATCGAATATTTTAATTTCAACAGAATGGAGTGAAGTTTGATATCAGAAATTACTTCCTGCCTGGGTGAATGGGAAGACAGTAAGAGCCAAAACCATTTATAAGCACAAAATTGTTCCACAGATCATCAGGCCAACATGGACCTCTAAAATTCTTGTTCTCCATCTCTCACTTCTAAGAAAGAAGGAAGGTGATACTTATTATATCCCTACTATGTACCAGTAGTAGGTGCTTATACATATAGTATGTCATTTATGCAAGCCATATTCCAGCCCAGCCCTTCCAGAAAGACTGCTTATACTTTTTCCTTTAATATCCTGCAGAGATGGTAACTTCCTACTTCCATTTTTAAAGCTTTCCTTTTGACTAAGGGCCGTACTTTATGGTACAGTTTAAACTCATTTTCATTCAAATTTTCTCTCATATAATCCTTCCCTTATCCCTCTCCCTATCTTATCCCAGCTCCCCCTACATACCTCCCACATATACATTGTTTTCTTCACTTCTGGTTCCTTGTTCCCTTTTTCAACCCCAAAAGCAAACAACCCTCCCTAAACCAGTGAAAGGCAGATGGAAAGAAGGAAGGAGAGGACACTAGGCTAAGATGGAAGCCTTGAGCCCAGAAAGACTAATGAGGGCGGGAGGAGAGAGCAACCCGCCCTCTGTCAAGGTGGCTTTGCCTGCAGTTTTTATTATGCATCGATTTTCTTATCCATCTTCTTTAGAGCCTCTTAGATCTTCAGGCTGCGGCTGTTTCTCCAAATTGTCATTCACTCCAAGCTCTCCAGCTCCTTGCAGCAGCTAAGGTGGGGGGGGGGGGTCGAAAGAGGGGGGAGAAGGCAGCCATGAGAGGTGAATGAGGGTTGCTAAGTAACCGTTGCCAAGGAGCCAGTACCAAGGAGCATCCCACGCTGCCTGCTTATCCCAGCCTACCCCCACTTCCACGTCCTCCCCTCACTTAAGTTCTCTCAGGTCTATAAAGCAGCTCGATTCTGTCACCTTTGCCAGCTGCAAAGCTATTTCCTTAGCTCTTCAGGTAGAGGACTACAGACTCCAGTGACTGAGAATCTCACATTCCTAAACCAGGGCAGTCATCATGGGCACCCACCCATCTGACCTTCAGATGACACAGTTAAAAACAAATTATTAAAATGTTTTAATTTAATTGACAAAAATAAAGATCCTGAGTTAAAAGGGCAGACAAGGGGGCCAGGTAGAGAGCCAGAGTGCGTCCAGCTCCCTAAGCAGATTTGAACCCCCTCAGGGAAGCTCCATTATCTGATCTGAAATTTTGTGAATTCCAAGAACAGAAGATGTATCCTGTTCCAATAGCAGATCATTTCCAAATTAAAATCATACTTTGATTAGTTAAAATTGGGACAATCTTCTGATAAGGATTACCCATGACTTCCCCCTCAGTCAAGGCAGAGACACCAGACAGTACTACATGATATTTTCTAACAAATGTACCATTCAACTCAAATAAATATTAGAAATTCACACCCCTCCAGGGGTAATAGAGGGAGTAAATAGCAGGAAAAAAAAACTGAAAGGAGTGGGCATGGAGAGTGTCATTCTGGAAAACCAGTCTAGAATTCAAACTCTACCACAAATAGTCTAGAAGGCAGATAATCATTCTTCCACCAACAACCCCAAATAACTCTGGAGTCACACTGTCTCTCTGTGACTGGTTTAGAGGAGCATGGGTATTACCCTGGGCTCTCACAAGTACCCCCACTTCTAAACTGACTAAGGGCATTCTCTTCACTAGACCCACGTCCTATCAAATGCAATTTGTTCTCAGATGGCCAAAAGCACCCCTGTCTTTGGTCATAGGGTTTCTCAGCCACCCTCTTGTCATTACTGAGGAAAATGTATTCCATGGTTTCCCTCAGAATCTACCAATTTTCTACTCCCAAGAGTCAATACATCCTAAATTTTCCTGATGCTGCTTTCAGGCCAATCAGTAACACTAAGGATAAGAAGTCTTTATATGTGCTTTGGGTGTTGAGTTTGCTAAGCTCTTTGTAGATTTTGGATACTAGCCTTTTATCTGATATGTCGTTTGCAAATATCTTCTCCCACTCTGTCAGTTGTCTTTTGGTTTTGTTGACTGTTTCCTAATGAAACAAGATGGGATCGGGAGGGAGACAAACCAAAAGAGACTCTTAATGTCATAAAACAAACTGAGGGGGGTGGGGGGGAGAGGGGTTGGGAGAGGGTGGTGAGGTTACATTATATGTTTAAATAAAAAAAAGCTTAAATAAAAAAAAAGAAGTCTTTATATGTAGATTTCTAAAAGGTACTTGTACAGTATAGCACCATGGTAGATAAAAACAAGACTTTCAAGTCATAGGCATAATTTCTAGAACAAAGAACTTTACCTCTCTAAGCTTCCATCTCTCATCTATAAAATGAAAACAATATCACCTATTTTGTGGAATTCTTACAGAATTACAGGAGGTGGAATTTTTTAAATATTTGTATATATTGTGCAATGATATATGCAGGATCTTAACATAAGTGCTCAAAATATAGCTGCTGTCATTATTGTCATTACCACTATTATGATTCTGGTCTGCTCAAAATTAGGCAATGGACAAATCAAAACATGGAAACACTCACCAAAAAAAAACAAGTTTATATGGCCACCCAACTTCCAAACGTGAGCTAGCTGTCAGTGAAGTAAAGCTGGAAGGCTCAGGCTATACCTAAGGAACAATATGGACCCAAGAAGGTAACTTCCACTGAAGCTGGGATAAAGCTGCTCTTGGGGCCATAACCTTGGCCCATACTGTATTCCTAAGGATCCCCAATAAGCCCACCAAACAAAGTCCAAATTAAGAAATTGAGAAGAAAGAATGGATAAAGGAGTATGTTCTATAGGACCACAGGTTCCCTCTGCCTTGACCCCTTAATATGACCAACTTTATTTAAGTATCTGTCACTCGCCTCTCAGCCCTATCTATTCGGGAAGATGGGTCAGAAGGCCACTACCACACAAGTCAGTGTCTCTCAGGTTCTTGATGTCTGACCACCATGCCTTTTGCATGGTGGCAAAAGTGCCCACAGCTCACTCCCTCAGAGATGCAGTATCCTTTCATCTCTTCAAAGTTGGAATCACAGCTAAAGAAGGTTGAGAGGAAAAGGAAAGTAGAAAAGAGAGAGAATTAAGACAGGAAGAACTGACCAGACAGAGGGTGGAGAGGAGTTAAAAGGGTGGAGGGAGGGAGAGGTTGCAGGGGGAGAATCAAAAGAACGAAGAAGCAAGAGTAGAGTAAATGAAATTTATAGAACATTATCCCCAACTCCACTAAGTGGTTGTAGAAATAAATAGCCCTGGTGAGGAGGGAAAAGAGGAAAAAGGGAGAGGAATGGAGAGGGAAGCAGACAGCTGTTCTACAGGAAAACAACATGAGTTTAGGCCTAAGGGAGAAATCCCCAATATACATGTTGCTTTGGTGTTGCAGAGCCTTTTCTGGAAGAGACTTGGGACTTAAAGCTGTTCTCCCTGAAAGTGATGGGTCACAGGAGCATCTGCTGAAGGGAAATTTGACAAGGTAAACTCAGGATCAAGGTAAACTCAAGGATCGGGGAAGTAATTAGCAAGCTAGTTCCTATTTCAGTCACTTGGATTATGGTTGGAAAGGGATAAAGTACGAAAGCAAGGTAGTTAAGAGAGTCCATGATTCTGACCAAAGCCTCTCCTTCTCTCCCATCCCCTAATCCATTGAACCAAGAGAAGATAATTGGACCCTCTTCCTTCCTCTATCTGCCATCCTCTTATCCTCTATCTTTTGAACAACACTCCTTGGGAAAATCTGTCCATATTCACCCATGTTAATGTCAGCTCTGGCACCAGAATCTGTCCTGGCCTGCCCTGAGCTACATGCCCCATCCTGTCTTCCTCAGAAGGGAGCCAGTAATGTTGCTGCCCACTGAGGGAGAGACTCCAGAAAGGACCTTCAGCCAGGAACTAGAGTATTAGTATAGCTTACAGATTATGAACTCTGCCCTGGATTTAAGTCTGGGCTCCCGGGGTTCAGGAGTCAGCTTCACCATTCCCCTGCCTTCATGTATGTTTGGGCCTTGCTCTTCCTTTTCCTCTTCCAAGTAGTGTTCATTCTACCCTACCTTGCTTACCTGTACCCATAGCATGAAGTCACTTGCCAGATGTAAAACCCACTTGAGCCCATCTCAGGTGCCAGCCCTAATGCAGATGTTGGAAGATACACTGCCTGCTTCAGGTGCAGCAAGAGGCCCAACTTGGATAAGAACTTGGCTGTTTGACTTCAAGGGCTCTGTATGTACCACTATTCCAAAGTGCCTATCCATCTCCATAGATGAGAAGTGTGTCTTGTGTATGCCCTGAGCAGCTCAAAGTATAGTTCTTCCTTCTCCAACAAGTATCTCTTCAAAACAAAGCAATGTGAGTCCTCTAGGCACTAGGCACACCATGGAGCAGAGAGGAAGGGTTTCTCTTGAAGCAGAAGTACAGCGTTTACCCTTGTACAGGACAGCACTTTCACAGAAGCTGGTCCCAGTCGGGTGGGCAAAGGGTGAAGAGAGGTGAGGGCTACAACTTCAATCAGAGGAACTTAGGGTAACCTAAGTAAGACCTCTCAACCATCTGAGGGTCCCTCAACATGACCAAGGAGGTCAGGGCCTTTGTGAGAAGAGGAGCCATTACTTTTGAGCTAGCAACCAAACTGTGTTATTCTAACAGGAAGCAGGGCTCAAGCAGGTGTAAAAACTCCAGTACCAGTACCAGTCTCAGATTCTCCTTACCCACTCCCAAGGCTTTCTTAATGTGACCACTCCTCTACAAGAAGCAAAAACTAATGCTATCAACTTGTGCCAGGAGGAGGCAGGCAGGAGAGTAGAAAAAAGAAGACCCGGGTAATGAAAGAACTAGCTGAGGCTGACTGGAGATTGGCAGACCACATGCTCCTCACAGCCTTAGTTGTCTTCAACTTTGGAGCACAGATCCAGGAATGACCAGGGGGAGTCTCGAAAGTCAATCAGGGGATATCTTCCCCCTCTCCAAAATCCAAAATCTATGATCAGCTCCCCCAAGAAGTACAGAACCCAGAACCCACTAAGCCTGAGGTGGGAGGTAAAAGGGCGTCTCTGTGACAGCAATGTGCCTCTCTCCTTGTGTACTTCTGTCTCCATCTCTTCCCCAGCTTCTCACATCCTGGGGCATTATTTCAGAGGCCTCTACCTTGATCTGTCTCCAAGTCTCTAATAAGATCAAAGCTCTTAACACCTGTTTTGCTTGCCGACTCCTAGGCTGAGAAGAGGGGGCAGGGTCCATCCTGAGGCAAGGGGAGGGCCTTGACTTCCCCTCTTACCAAGGCAGTTGGGAGGTTGGGAAGTTGGACCAAAGAAGGAACCAAACCTAAGGTTGGGTTGACAAAAACGCCCCCTGGTGGGAAGGCTGCTGTTCTCATTCTGTCATTGATTTTATTATTACTGCTCTTCAAGTTATAAATTGAATTAACTCATAATAACAATAGGGTAAATATATTATAGTGACCATAAAGGCCTTTCCTAACCTCCCTATCTAAAGAAAATTCCCTGTTATTCTTTATCACAAGATCCTGTTCATTTTCTTCAGGTGTTTATCAAACACTAATTATTTGAACACTTGTTTTCTTGTTTATTATCTATTTCCCACTAGGAAAAGCTCTAGATTTGAATGAGAGAAAGAATGAATTATTAATAAATAAATTATATGTGAGTAAATCTACTGGTGGGATAAAAATTTCCTAGTTATATGATCTATACCTGGAAGTATCATGTCCAAAACTTTATTAACAATAATATCCTTGGTGCACCTGGGTGGCTCAGTGGGTTAAAGCCTCTGCCTTTGGCTCAGGTCATGATCCCAGCGTCCTGGGATCCAGCCCCGAATCAGGCTCTCTGCTCAGCAGGGAGCCAGCTTCCCTTGCTCTCTCTGCCTGCCTCTCTGCCTACTTGTGATCTGTCTGTCAAATAAATAAATAAAATCTTTTTTAAAAAAAACAATAATATCCTTAATCAATAATCATAATGGCCCCTACTTCTACATCTCTACCATGGCCTCTTCCCCTATGACTCTATACCAGGCATGAAAGTCATTTAACAATTCTTTAGCTCTGTGTTAAGCGCCATGGAGAGAATATAAAAGTATATAGGGCACAGTCTTCCCACTCCAGAGGTGTAGAGTTGAATTGGTGGAGAAAGGGAAGACACAAGGTAGCCACAACTGAAAACAGCGTGCAGAAAGACAGCTATGGTAAGACTGACAAAAGGAGTAGAGGAGGTCAAAGGAAATAAGTTGTTTCTGGTACAGATTATCCAGGAAGGCTTGGGCAGGAGATAACTTTTAAACTGGACCACGATAACTGTAGGACTTCAATAGTCAGTGATTGGGAGGATGGAATTCCAAGGAAAAGACACGGCAACTGGGAAGGACTTTTTACTTCGGGCATTATTCAATATTGAATTTTGTTCATCATTAGAAAGTGAGATGTAAGGACCAGTGAAATTGAAAATTAAAATGCAGAAGCTGGGGGCACCTGGGTGGCTCAGTGGGTTAAGCCTCTGCCTTTGGCTCAGGTCACGGTCTCAGGGTCCTGGGATCAAGCCCCACATCAGGCTCTCTGCTCAGCAGGGAGCCTGCTTCCCCCTCTCTTTCTGCCTGCCTCTCTTCCTATTTGTGATCTCTCTCTGTCAAAAAAAGTAAATAAAATCTTAAAATAAAATGCAGAAGCTGGAGGCTTTGACTAGGGAAGACAGGAGCCAGGACCTGGACCCTGGCTCAGGATCCATCTCCCACTTCTCTTGCATCTGTCTTATTTAAGAGGTATGGGGTTCAAGTGGGACGGGGTACCCATGATGCCTACATATAGATGGATCATCTCCCCCCACTGAGTTCTTTATTAACAACAAAATGATTTCTTAATCTCATTACTGAGAAAAGCACAAAGCACAGAAAAGCATATGCTACACAAATTAAGTGAGGTAATTTGCATACCTGGAGAAAGGGAGAAACCCCTCCTCCTTCTATCTCCATAGTCAATTTTTCTCTATCTTCTGACACTATATGTCAATAAATATCTATATTTCCTCCTTCTTTGGACAAGAGATGCTGTTAAATGTCAAATGTAAAGTAAAGTTTGTCATAAAAATCCCTCATAAAAAAATCTCCCAACTATCAGCATTGGCAAATGGAGGAGGGGAGTTCCTGGGCTATGTTTGCCTTCAAACCATGTGCAGGTCATCCCGGCCTCCTGCTTCCAGGAGCTTTGCTTCAGGTTTTCTAAAGAAGTAAACAGACACATTCAACTCCTCTCACCATCCCTCCTTCTGTCAAAGCTCATTGCTTTCTATGAAATTAGTATCACAAATGACTCGTTTCTCATAATCGCAACTCTAGATTCCTTAATTAGTATAACTTTTTAAAAAGATTTTATTTATTTATTTGACAGACAGAGATCACAAGTAGACAGAGAGGCAGGCAGAGAAAGAAGGGGAAGCAGGCTCCCCACCAAGCAGAGAGCCCGATCTCAGAGGACCCTGAGATTATGACCTGAGCCGAAGGCAGAGGCTTTACCTACTGAGCCACCCAGGTGCCCCCTTAATTAGTATAATTTTTAATTTTTAATTAAAAGGAGAATTTTTAATTCTCCTCTTTCCGGGATGGCTCAAATGGAGAG
Organism: Taxidea taxus jeffersonii; assembly: GCA_003697995.1. NCBI lineage: Eukaryota > Metazoa > Chordata > Mammalia > Carnivora > Mustelidae > Taxidea > Taxidea taxus. The sequence goes on along the minus strand of RCUC01116018.1, from coordinate 36,354 downwards.
TTCCACTTGAAAGCAAAGAAGTAAATAAATGACTTCTCTTAGTACCTTCCATCAAGGGGTTCTAGGAGAGGGGAGGTGGTTACGTGGATGGTGTACATACAAGGGCAGCTGTGTATTAGGCTAGAAAGTAAAAGACAGGAGGGGATTGCCTTGCGGCTGCTGTTTCTCTTTCTCTGCAAACCTCCTCTGATTATAGCAGATTTATAGGGGCCCCAAAGCAGCCCAGCATCTTAGCCATAAACTTCCCAGAAAGAAAACTCATTGAGGTTCCCTTGAGAGGCGATGAAAAATAAATATCAGGGTTTGGTACAAACACATCAACCAGGGCCAGGGGTGGAAGGCAGCCAGTTCCTTATAGCTGGTTTAACTCCTTCAGGATTTGTGTACACACACACACACACACACACACACACACACACACAGCACACACGCACATCATACTCAAATATGCTCATGTTTATAGACCCACTGAGATAAATATACCCCACTCCTCGGTGCATATTTCCACTCAAATTCAAACACTTATGCCCATATAGTATGCACACACGCATGACTTTCCATGAGTTGCTTTATGAACATAATATACCCAGCCTCTCCCCCTTCCCAAGCTCCTGACTACAGGGTGGGGCACAGTGAAGGTGAATGAGAGAATGTCTGAGTATAAGCTTGCATGTGTCACTAAGTGTGTCTCTGACAACATTCCATAAAACAAATAGAAATTGTTTTTTCATTATTCATTATTTGGAATTATCCACTGTCTTTCAGTTACTTCTATGCCATCAAGTTTCAGTGGTCATCTATCCTTTGCTAAGCCACTACTCCTTGCAGACTGTAGCTCAGGGGTGAGCAGCATGAGTTTTGCTCAAATTTGGTAAAAATCCTAGCTTCCCTACTCACTTTGCACAGATCACTTCACCTCTCTGAGCCTTAGATTCAACTTTTGTAAAATGAAGATAACAATAGTCACCTCATAGAACTTCTGTATTAAATAAGTAATGATGGAAAGTGCTTAGAACACAGTATAGGGGATAGGACTCAACAAAAGGAGCTATTGTTATCATGATCATTTGAGGGGCACTGAAGATATAGAGAAGTAATTCATAAAAGAGATGTTATTTTCCCTTAGGAGTTTTTACAATCTCATCAATAAGGCAAGAGAAATACATGGAGTGGAAGGACAAGGCAACCTAAAACTCTTCTTTGAACCCGAAAATGCAACCTATTCTCCTAAACCCAAACCCTGTTTTAAAATTCTTAGCAGATTTCATTGCTTTAATAAGATTGTTTTTTCTTTCTCACCACCTGACTCTCATTCTTTCTCACCCCAGGCTCTCATTTAAGGAGTTGGCTGGAGAATTCTTGGGATAAAAAAGACTTTGAGTGTTCATTTTGTGCATTTCCCTGATTCTGGGCAGGAGCCCATCTGAGGCATTCCAAACCCAAGTGAGACAGCCATGTGAATGACCAGAGAGCCTGCACCTTCCCAATTCCCCCAGTCACCTTCTAATCTCAGAAAATTCTTCCCTATGTTCAATCTCAAGATGTTTTCCCTCAATATTGACCTCTCCTTATCACTCATTCTAATTGTGGGTGAGGTATACAAACCCTCAAAAGCTGAAGAAAATTCTCAATGCCCACCTAGTAAAATTGTTGCATTGTCTATTACCCCAAGTCTCCAGAATTATAGATCTCATGTATTTTATTAACCCACTAAAAATCATCAAAGAATCCCTTACAAAGCATTGATTTGGTCCCTACGGGGGTATAACCCCTTACCCAGTCATCTGGTCTCTCCTTAAATCCTTTGAAAGATGAAAATATCTTTGAAAGTAAAAATATCATGAAAATATCCTAACTCCCATAACAATTAAGAATTCCTATTTCAATCCCTCCAATCCCCATAGCCTCCTCAATTAGCATCACCAAATTATCACTCATTTGATTAAGGGACAGTGCAACCCTGAGGTGGGGCATGACTAATATGACCTCCCCAGTCCCTTTCAGTCCATCACATGAAGTAGGGGAAATAAAATTGGCACCACTCCCAACCCATGCAGAGCTTGCCCCAGGGGAGCCCCTGAGGACCAGGCAGACTCCAGCGTGGGCATGGCAGGCATTTTCCCAAAGTGGGCAGAGTGCCAAACCCTGGCATAGTGACTGGTGTGGGAGGCCTAGACACAGGAGGTGAGCCAGAGCCCACATTTCTCCCTCTTCCCCAAATTAAATTTCCTCAGTGTAGGTCCCTCCTTGAAAGAGCATACAAATCACTTGGGAGCTTATTAAAAATGCAGATTCTGATTCAGTACGTCTGGATTGGGGTCTACAATTCTGCATTTTTAACAAACTCTCAGTAACACTCATACTGGTGGCCCACAGACTATACTTTGAAAAGCAAGGCTCTAGATGACTGTAGTAGTTTCTACAACTATCTCCCAAGAAGTCTGTCTATCCATATCCTTCTCTGTCTATCCACCCGATGGCAATGAGAATCGTATCTCATCCCTTCCTGATTCAGAAATCTCCCTCCATGGCACAATACACAATACAAATTTGGCTCATAAATTCCCTTCAAATGTGCAAAAACACATCCCTCACAACGGTCTCATTCTTTCATGACTCTTTAAGGTCCATGTAGCCTAGAATTACTGTCCCATTTCTTTTGTAACTCATCTATCCCTCTCTTATTTCCCAAACTGCTCCATAGGCATCTTCCTCCAGGAAGTGTCTCTTGACCAATACCTATCTCTCAGTTTCCACTCAGACCTTCCCTACCAAAGGAATGAGGCCTCCATCCATATCCAGTTCCTAATCCTCCCTATTTCAGTCCGTTTTTCTCCCCATTTGGGGTGTAAAATCTCTCTCTCCAAAGAATCTTAGACGCTTTCACAAGGTTTTTGCACCAGTCTCTCAAAACAGCATCTAAAGGAATTGGTAAATATACAGGCAATCCTGGGGCACCTGGGTGGCTCAGTGGGTTAAAGCCTCTGCCTTCGGCTCAGGTCATGATCCCAGGGTCCTGGGATCCAGCCCCACATCGAGCTCTCTGCTCTGCAGGGAGCCTGCTTTCTCCTCTCTCTCTCTGCCTGCCTCTCTGCCTACTTGTGATCTCTGTCTGTCAAATAAATAAATAAAATATTAAAAAATATATATATACAGGCAATCCTAGCAGGCTCCCCTGGAGTCACCTGCTCCCTATTGGGAATATGAGAAATTCTGCAGACAAGAAGTAGCTTCCTATCCCTCCCTCCCAGGGCAGGCCCCATACATAAATACAATAGAAAAACACTGGCCCCTCTATGCCACAGCACAGAACTCTGCTTCAAGAAAGATGCCTGTTGTGCCCACACTGGAGCCAGTCTAGACTTCAAGGATTCCGTGGAGTCAGGTGGAATGGGTTGGGCCATCTATCAATTTTGCTACTTCCTCCCCCTCCCCCAAATCCCATGGGAATAGATGGAGAGGGACCAGAGGAGGTCGGTTCAGGCATTCTCCTGCCCCAGGGCTGTATTTTCCCTGCTGCTCTTTGAATGAACAGCACTGTTCTTACTGCCAGGTCTAGAGGAAGGAGAGTACCTCCCCCTTGCCCTGAGCAAGATTTCACTGTGATGGAACAGACAGGTTCTCTGCTCAGCGGGGAGCCTGCTTCCCCCTCTCTCCCTCTGCCTGCCTCTTTGCCTACTTGTGATCTCTGTCTGTCAAATAAATAAATAAAATTTTAAAAAAAAACAATATAAACTCCTTAAAAAAATAAATGAAAACAAAATATAAGTTCCTTAAGGGCAGGGACCATATTCCAGCTTTTTTTTTTTTACTGTTTCTAGTACATTTTTTGGTGAAGTGTAATTAACATACAGTGTTATCATATTTGTCTCAGGTGCACAACGTAATAATTCAACAATTCTATACAGTACTCAGTGCTCATCAAGATCAGGGCACGCTTAATTCCCTTTATCTATTTCACCTTTCCTCCCACCCACCTTACCTTTGGTAACCACCAGTTTGTTCCTTCTAGTTAAGAGTCTAGGAGGGTTTTTTGTTTGTCTCTTTTTTTATTTTATTTTTTCTATTTCTTATTTTTTATTATTTTATTTTTTCTATTTCTTTTATTCTTTCTATTTCTATTTCATTTGTTCTACCTCTCAAATTCCACATATGAGTAGAAATTATATGGTATTTGTCTTTCTCTGACTGACTTATGTCACTTAGCATTAAACCCTCTAAGTCCACCCATGTTGTTACAAGTGGCAAGATTTCATTCTTTTTTATGGCTGAGTCATATTTCATTTTGTATATGTACCACATCTTCTTTTCTTTTTAGATTTTTTTAAATTTTATTATTTATTTGACAGACGGAGATCACAAGTAGGCAAAGAGGCAGGTAGAGAGAGAGGAAGGGAAGCAGGCCCCCTGCTGAGCAGAGAGCCCAATGTGGGGCTCGATCCCAGGACCCTGGGATCACGACCTGAGCCAAAGGCAGAGGCTTTAACCCACTGAGCCACCCAGGCGCCCCTGTACCACATCTTCTTCATCCATTCGCCTGTTGATGGACACTTGGGTTGCTTCCACATCCCGGCTATTGTCAATAATGATGTAATAAACATAGGGTTGCATACCTCCTTTCAAGTTAGTGAAAGTGAAAAAGCTTTTACATGGCAAAGGAAACCATGAACAGAACAGAAAGGCAACCCACTGAGTGGGAGAAGATACTTACAAATGATATATCCAATAAGGGGTTAATGTCCAAAATACATAAAGAATTTATACAACTCAACACCAAAAAACAAACAATCCAATTTAAAAATGGGCAGAGGCCTGAAAAGACATTTCTCCAAAGAAGAGATACAGATGACAAACAGAAACATGAAAGATGTTCAGCAACATTCATCATCAGGGAAATGCAATTTAAAACTAAAATGAGTTAGCGTTTCACATGAAAACTAAATCTTCTATGCTTGATATTTAAAAAAAATAAAATAAAATAAACAAAACGATTAGCATTCTGTACCTGTCAAAATGGCTGAAATCAAAAAGAGAGGAAATAACAAGTATTGGTGAGGATAAGAAAAAGGAACCATCATGCAATGTTGGTGGCTGATGGTACAACTATGGAGCTAGTATGGAGGTTCCTCAAAAAATTAAAAATAGAATTACCGGGGCACCTGGGTGGCTCAGTGGTTTAAGCCTCTGCCTTCGGCTCAGGTCAGGTCTCAGGGTCCTGAGATCGAGCCCCAAATCGGTCTCTCTACTCGGCAGGGAGCCTGCTTCCTCCTCTCTCTCTGCCTGCTTCTCTGCCTACTTGTGATCTCTCTCTGTCAAATAAATGAATAAAATATTAAAAAAAAAATAGAATTACCATATGATCCAGTAATTCCACTAGTGGGCATTTACCCAAACAAAACAGAAACAAAAACACTCTTTCTAGTTTCTTTTAATAATAATTTTTAAGGGGCACCTGTGTGGCTCAGTCGTTAAGCATCTGCCTTCAGCTCAGGTCATAATCCCAGGGTCCTGGGATTGAGCCCCACATCAGGCTCCCTGCTCAGCGGAAAGCCTGCTTCTCCCTCTCCCCCTCCCCCTGCTTGTGTTCCCTCTCTCGCTGTGCCTCTCTCTGTCAAATAAATAAATAAAATTTTTTAAAAAAATAATAATTTTTTCCATTAAGCAAACACAATTGAAAAGTAGACAAGGGGCACATGGGTGGCTCAGTTGGTTAAGCGACTGCCTTCGGCTCAGGTCATGATCTCAGGGTCCTGGGATCCAGCCCCGCATCGGGCTCCCTGCTCACTGGGAAGCCTGCTTCTCCCTCTCCCTCTACTGCTCTGCCTGCTTATGTCTCTCGCTCTCTCTGTTAAATAAACAAAAACCTTTAAAAAAAAAAAAAGTAGACAAGTTAAAAAAAAAAAAGATGAGAAAGAGCAAAGACATATCCTTCACTCCACAATAAGCATGAGCTCTATTAGTGTTTCCCCACCAACATTCCATGGGAGGCCTAGCTTTCTGTGTGCTCAAGAGTACTCTCCACCATAGTGCAGGGAGACCAGACAGCATTCAGGTGCGACGTCAAATCGAACATGTATTGGCACTGTTGAGTTCCAGGTCGTCCATTTGCACCCTGACTAAATGGGTTTAATCCTGCATGCATGCTGGATCCCATAGCCAAAGTAGATAGCCAACCCAATCAGCATCCAGACACCAAATCGGACCCAGGTACCAGCTGCCATCTGCATCATAAGGTAAACATTCATAAAGATGCTCAGGAGTGGGAGGAGAGGTAGAGCAGGGACCTTAAAGTTAAGGGGAGTGGAGCTCTGTGGCTGTCTCCAGATGACCCCAGTGATCCCAGTGATGAGCACCAGGAGCAGCACAACCACTGTGATCAGCACCGGATCTCCAGAAAGCAGCAGAACTGGCCACTGAGCCAGCACCAGGCCAAGAAGAGTCAGCAGCAGGGCAAGCAGTGAGGAGCAAACATAGACAACCAGGCCAGAGAGTGCAGTGGGGGTGCGGCTGCCTGGATAAAAGAGTCCCCACACGGTCAGCTTCTCCAGCACAGGTCCGCTGTTCTGCTGTGTCCCTGCTGCATCATCTTCATCCTTCACTTCAGGCTGATACCTGACGATGAGAACACAAATAGCCACCAGGGAGTATGTAAGCAAGGTCCCAATTGACATGAGGTCCACAAGATCGGTGAGTCCAAAGAGGAATGTCACAAAAGCTGTGATAATGCCCGAGGCCACAGTAGCCATGATGGGGAGGTCTGCTCTGGTGTACATCCTGGCAAGGACACCAAACAGGAGGCCATCGTCTGCCATCACATAGATCATCCAACGAATGAGGAACATAGAATCCAAGATACCGGTAGAAAGAGCACAGAGGGCTCCAACAGCCACAACATAGCGGGCAGGGGCCCAGCCAATATGGAGAAATGCCTCAGGCAAGGGGCTCCCAGGTTGAAGCTGGTAGTAAGGCACCATGAGTGTAAGTGCCGCAGAGACACCAAAATACACCAAAAAGCAGATGAACACTGAAATCACAATGCCCATCGGGAAGAACGCTTTAGATTCTGGGCTTCTTCGGCAGCAGTAATAATGCTGTCAAAACCAGTAAATGCATAGAAACAGGTAGCTGTTCCGCAGAGAATCCCCTCAAAGCCAAAAGGCACAAATCCTCCAGAGCCCAGAGGGCCCAAGCTAGAAGTGTCATTGAGTCTAGACATGGTCATTATGTAGTCCTCTTCTGTGAGCTTCCAGTTGTGCAGGTTTCCCTTAATAAACCCAGAGATGATGACAAAACCAAGAACCAAAAGGTTCACCACTGTGAACACCGTAGTAACCAGGACACACTCACTAGCCCTGAGAGCCAGCAATCCGGTGAGCAACACGACCAGGCCCACAGCCAAGAGGTCTGGATATTCTGTAAGGACATAGGGAACCAGTGAGATCCTCTCACTCAAGGTCCGAGAGATCTGGTTCCCAATCAGGCCATCAAAAGCTAAACTCCAGGCCTGGGCCATACTGGCCGTACCAGTAACATAAGACAGGATAAGGTTCCAGCCAGTGATGAAAGCCCAGAGTTCACCCACAGTGACATAGCTGTAGAGATACGCAGAAGCAGACTGGGGAACCCGGGCACTAAACTCTGCATAGCACAGAGCCGCCAACACAGAAGACAGGGCGGCCACCAAAAAGCAGATCACAATGGATGGTCCTGCTATTTCACTGGCCACCTCCTCAGCCAGAACATACACACCTGCACCCACTGTGTTGCCCACACCCAGGGCCACTATATCCAGAGTGCTCAGGCTTCCAGCAGGGGAAATCTTAGCCACGTATTGTGCCAGTGTATGTCTACGTACCAGCTTTTTACCAAAACTGCAAAGTGCCTGGCACAGCATTCTAGATGAAATCGAAGAAGATTCTAGGATCAGAGCACTGTAGCAAGTTCAGGGAGCCCAGAGTCTCTGACTGGGTTCAGTGAGGCTGAGTTAAGCCAAGCTGTGTTGCCAAGTTCGGGTGCTCAGGCTTCAGAGCTGCTGCTTCATATTTCATTTTACATGTGCTCTCCCTCCAGGATGCCTAAGACACAGTAAACAATAAATATTTACTGAACCCATATCCAACCAACCAACCAAAGCTCAGGAGTCGCATGTCACCTGTTGCAGCCCAAATATCACAGAAACGGACACCAGAGGACATTACAGAAGAAATCAGCTCTGCTTTCCCCCCAGAAAAAGTGCCAAATACCTCCCAACATTCTGCTTTTTTACGCACCACATGACATAATCCCATTTGGGTTCGTCTAACTCATGTAGCTTCATGTACTAATTAAGCTGTAAGACACAACAGGGCATGAATTTATTGTGCAATAATTCACACGCGGGATGTTTGCGCAGTGCTTGGGTGTGAGTTATGACACATTAATTCACGGCCTAGAGGGCCTCATTGCAATTACAGACCCATTTTTTTAAATATCATCTGAGTTTAAAATATAAATATTGGTCCCTCAGTCTTAAAACCCTTAGCCCCCAAATCAGCTGGCCAAGGTCAGATGGCATTTTGGTCCCCTTCCTCCTCGTTTTGCATTATCTGTTTAGCTGTGCTGATGGCCAAGGAAGTACAGTCCAACCCTTCACCTTATCCACGTAGGCCCACAGAGCACTGTGAGATGAGAGAAAGAGGGAGAAAGGGGCAGGGCCTTCCTAACTACCTGCCAGAATGGGAGGAACAGGCTGTTGGGTATGGAAGCACAGGAAAAATGGTGCAGCCTTCAACCCAGGGTCCATGACTAAGAAGGGAGAAGAGCCAGAAAGGCTATTTTATTCAGATGTTCAATAAACTTCACCCAAAGCAACCAGGCAAAATTCACTACAATTTTTATGTCCACAGTTATGAGAGCATGATGGGCAGGGAAAAAAGAAATGTCACCTAGCTCAGTTGCTCACAACCAAAACAATTCCTTCTGTTTCCTCCCTCTCTAGGTTCCAAGAGAAAAGGTGAGCTCACTTCTGTAGACGACTCTCCTCACTGGCCACACCATGCTCTATAAACACCCTATACCATCTGTGATGTCAGCTGCCAGCCACCTGGAGAATCTGCCCTGCTCTGTGAGCTCGTATTAAAACACTCACTTACAACTCCCTATTAATTTTTCACGAGGAGTTATTTTTAACTCCCTCAAACCATTGTCTGAATATGCCAAATATATTTTCTTAATGAACGAACCCGGCGTGTGTTTCCTCCTTCCCCTAATCCCCTGCTGCTATTCAAATGGTCCCCTCCTCATAGGGAGCAAGGCTTCGGATGAGCAATTCACAGCAATGCCCCGGAAATGAGTAGTGCAGAAGATATAGAACAAAGTCATGCAACCCCCACTCTCCTCCCTACTCAGGCTTCAGTTTTGAGAGAATTTTAGGAAATGTTGTCAGGGGTTTTAAAGACAGAAAGATCAAGTCAAAACTGAAAATCTTCCCTACAGATTACCAAAAGGAACCCTTAGGTTATTGGGTCAGACCTTACATCTACAAATCCATCAAGACTCCTTATTTGCCACCCATAAGTTCCAGTGCTCTGATTTACTAACAAGCACATGAGATAGATAAGGAGGGTCAATTCTTAACTCACAGGATCTCTCTATACTATAAATGTGATTGAGGTGTCTCCCACTCACCCCAGGCTTCAAACCCTTCAGTAGTTCCCCACTGCCCTTCTTTTATAATCCTTCCTTCCTTCCTAACCTGACCTGTGCTTATTCTTCTAATCTCATCCCCTACCCAGTTCCTGTTCCAGCTATAAAATTCTACACTCAAAAAAAAAAAAATTCTACACTCACTCTGTTCCCTTGCCTCTAATGCCCTCTCAAGCCCACTTTGCTTAGCTAAGCCCTCTTTATCTTTCAATTCCCAGCTCAGAAACTGCCTCCCCAGGAAGGTTCCTTGGATCCTTATGCTGACTTTCCTATGTGTTCTCAAAGCAGCTGGGCTACCCCCATCGATCCTAAGGTATCAAAATTCCAGGGGTACCTGGGTGGCTCAACCAGTTAAGTGTCCAACTCTTAATTTTGGCTCAACCTTGATCTCAGCAGGGAGTCTGCTTTATATTCTCTCCCTCTCCCCCTTCTTCTGCTTGCGCTCTCTCTCTCTCTCTCTCTCTCATATAAATACATAGTCTTTTTTTTTTTTTAATCCAGTTCAGCTGCCTGTCTCCTCCTGAGAGTTAGGTGCTCAATAAATATTTGTTGAACAAATGTACAAACTGAGGAGAGAAACCTGAAAGAGCACATAATCCAGAATTCCCATCTACTTGACCTTGAGATACATACCTTGTAACCAAGCACCTTTATAAACCTGACCCAGGTAAATATATAAATGGTGTTACCTTCCTTGTAGAAGGCTATCAAAATGGAAAGTGTGGAGGGCAAACAAACTGTGATAAAACTTTGACCACAGATCATTCATGGCAGGTATAAGCCACACATAGGTGATAAAGAATTGTTTGTCTTTGAGGACACTTGTTTTAAAAATATCGGGCGAACTTGGGCTATAGGCAACCAGCCACCCACACCCAGATAGAGAATCCCTACTTTTTCGAAGGCATCATGTCCAGGACCTATCATCTAGGCAGGATGCCCTAAGGCAAAGGTGCTCACCTCAAGGGACAGAAGGAGGCCTAATGAAGACACCTGGGGAACATTTTCAAACTTCAGATCCTTTCCCTCTGGAGATTCTTGTCCACCTACCCCCTCACTTCCCATGACTTCTCTAAGCCACCCCAACTGACAAGAAATTGCCCTACATTTCAAAGGGAAGAGGTTCTAAATGCTTCCTTCACAAGAAGGCATCCCAGTTTAGTAATTAGGGGTAAAGGCTATGCAGGTAGACTGTTCAGCTTCAAATCACAACTCAACCTGTGAACAAATTAGCTCCCCTCTCAGTGCTTTAGTTTCCACAAATGAGAGTAAAAGTAAATAGCTCATAGGGTTGTTGTGAGGAGTAAGTGAAATGATGCTTGGGAAGTACTCAGCTCAGTGCCTGGTAACCATATGCACGTAATATTATCTACCTAATATTTAATGTTAACATCTGATCCAAAGTCCCCAAACTTTGAAAAGCAATTAATCTTTATAAATGTCTAGCCTCAAAATCATGCACTGAAATTCAAACTTGTTAGCTAGCCCTCATGAGAAAATGAAAACTGGTTTTTTTTTTCATATAATTTTCTTTGAAATTCTAAGGACTCTAATTAGACACCCTCATACATGCTGGCACTAAACACTCTGCGGTCCTAGGCTGACTGAATTAGATCAAGCGTTGAAAAATGCAAGGCTTGGGGCACCTGGCTGGCTCATTGAGTAGACTCTTGGTCTAGGGGTTGTGAGTTCAAGCCCCACTTTGGGCAGGGAGCCTACTTAAAAATAAAAACAGGGGTCAAAAAAGAAAAGAAAAATACAAAGCTCAAATACAATAATTATAATACTATCTTTGTCCACAGATGCCTCATCTTATTTCTAGAAGAAGCAGTGCTGGATACAAAGTGGTAAGAGTGAAGAACATTATGTCAAAAATTTCAGACTTGAGCCCTGGCTCTTTCACATAACTATATAAATTCGGGTAATTTGCTCATTCTCTCTAAACCTCAGTTTCCCTGTCCTTAAGGAATCTTACTTTACTTCCCTTACTGGATCAATGTGAGAATCCAATGAAAAGAGACAAACTATCACATGCTGTTACTGGGAGTGTCACTGACGCCATCTTGAAGCACAGTCTTAGTAGAATTAACAATGCACATACCTTCCCACCCCACAACCCCTCTCCTGGGTACTTACCCCAGGGAAACTCTCTCCTGAGTCCATAAGGAGTCTCAGATGAGCACGTTCATCACAAGACTGTGGTCACAAGAGGTTGGAAGTTATGCCAGCATCTGTTACTAGAGGAATTTATAAATAAAATGTGCTATATGTACACGATGAAGTAACTCACAGCAATCGCAAATAATAAAGTAAATTTACAGATAGCAACATGGGTAGATTTCAGAAACAATGTTACCTAAGAAAAGCAAAAGTAGGGTGTATGGCACAATGCCATTTATAGGCATGTTAAGAACAGCCCCAAAGGGGCGCCTGGGTGGCTCAGTGGGTTAAAACCTCTGCCTTCGGCTCAGGTCATGATCCCAGAGTCCTAGGATCGAGCCCCGCATCAGGCTCTCTATTCAGCGGGGAGCTTGCTTCCTCCTCTCTCTCTCTGCCTGCCTCTCTGCCTACTTGTGAGCTCTGTATGTCAAATAAATGAATAAATCTTAAAAAAAAAAAAAAACAGCCCCAAAATGCTATGTGTTTGTCAAGGATACACCTATATCTGCTAAAATGTCATGTCATTCCTCTGCTTAAAACCTTCTGCCAGTGTCCCTTTTCTACTCAGAGTAGAAGCCAAAGTCTGCATTTACAATGACCTACAAAGTTCTATAGTATTTGCACTGACCAAGCTACATCTCAGTTTCCTGCTTCTCCTTCTTCCCATTCATTGCTTTCTAGCTATTGGCCTTCTAACCATTCTGGGCTCCAACATACCACGCAAGATCTTACCTTAGGGCCTCTGTCCTTGCCATCCGCTATAAATGGACCACTTCCACCCCAGAGAGCCTCGTGGTCGCTCCCTTCACTGCATTTGGTGAAACAGCACCTATGTAGCAAGCCTTCCTTGCTCACCCCATATAAAACTGCAGTCTGATCCTGACCACTGACCACAGACAGTTATCACTATTTAAGGTACTGTTTTACTTACTTATTTGTTATGATTTGTCTCACTCCAACAGAATGTAAGCTCCACAAAAGCAGAACTTTTAAATTATTTTGCTCCTGGTTGTATTCCTCGTACCTACAACTTCGTCTGACACAGTCGGCACTGTGTATCTGCTGAATGGATGAGTGTATCTAAATATACATAGAGGGGTGCCTGGGTGGCACAGTCGGTTAAGTGTCTGACTCTTGGTTTTGACTCAGGTCGTGATCTCAGGGTTCTGGGATCGAGACCCACATCAGGCTCCACACCTGGAGCAGAGTCTGCTTGAGACTCTCTCCTTTTCCCGCTGCCCCTCCCCGCTGTGTTCTCTCTCTTTCTCTCTTTCTCTCTAGAATAAATAAAATCTTTTTAAAAATACAAATAAATAGGGGTGCCTGGGTGGCTCAATGGGTTGAGCCTCTGCCTTCGGCTCAGGTCATGATCTGACCTGGATCATGCCCCGCATTGGACTCTCTGCTCAGCAGGGAGCCTGCTTCCCCCTATTTCTCTGCCTGCCTTGCTGCCTACTTGTGATCTCTGTCTGTCAAATAAATAAATAAAATCTTAAAAAAATAAAATAAAATAAAAATAAATAAATACACCTATAAAGCATGGATTGGAGGAGCATTTGTTAAATACACTAAAGCAAGTGCCTCTAGTGAGGAGGGGAAATGAGAATAGAGATAAAGATGAAAGGGAAAAAGAAAATGCATTGAAGAGGCCTGACGGGAAGCGGTGATGTGGTGATGCGGTGATGCAAACATGCCACGACTGAGGGAGGGAACTGACCCCTTCCAGGCACTGCAGGTTCAACAAAGGAATTGCAGGAGACAATGCTGTGAGAGTACCTGGTACAGAGCCTGATAAATGGCAGACACTCAATAGATTTAAACTGAAGGGCACCCAGAATCCTGCAATTGTCAGGATGTGGAGTATACAAAGAAGAAATATCTGCTAGAAAGAGGGTGGAGAGCAAGGGAAGATGGGGCACCCCTCTTACTAGTTCCCTCTGAACCCATGTCCCTTTTCCCAATTCCTCTTTCTCCTTCATTCCCTTCAGCTGTCTCTGGGAGGTCCTGTAGCTGGCACCAAAGATGCCTGCACCACAGTTCTCTCTCTTTGGGGAACTGACCCAGACACCTACCTCCCAACAAAGAGTACAACAGTGGTTCTTCACGTTTGCTGAATCATAGACTCCTCTGAGGTAGCTCACCTCAAAGAAGAAGGAGGAGCAGGAGGAGAAGGAGGATGAGGACGAGGAGGAGGAGGAGGAAGAGGAGAGGAGAAGGAGAAGGAGAAGAAGAAGAAGAAGAAGCAGAAGCAGAAGCAGTAGTAGTAGTAGTCATACTCTTCTGAAGTCTATCCATGGACCCTAGGCAAGAATCTCAGAGGAGGACCAACTGAATGGCAGGGTGGGAGATGCTTTCGATAATTCATTTCCCTCAACTCTGTCATGCAGGGTGGTCCTTGGGCTCTCCCCACTTTTAGTGAAGATGAGTGAAAATGGGCCTACAGACAAAGTGGGAAGATACCAGGGAAGCAACACAAAGAACAAAACACATGGGAATTAAATATCACATTTTATGACTCCAGCAGAAGCAGGCAGAACAAACAGATGAACAGCCAGACTTATAGAGGAAAAAGTAAACCCATGATTGGGAATCCTGAGAAAGTCTATCTGCAATCCAGTTATAACAATACAGAGAAACATCTTCCTCAAACGCCCTTTCTCCATGAAATAACCTGTAATTATTCCAATGGCTTATATTCAGTCCAAACTCTCTGACCCAGCTGTCAGTGTCCCGTCCTAATTTCTCCCCTTCCCTCCAGCCCATCACCTGCTTCCTAATTCAGCTCCTCACATCCTGACTTACCCTTCCTGGGATGGACCCTGCCTTGCCAAAGATGCCCTCTTCACTGCTTTCCATCAGTCTTTAGACCCTCTAGCTTTTCTCAACCCTATTCTACAATTTCCCCCCATATCTAGGAAGCCTTTCCTAAGCCATCCTGATTGATCCCCCATCTCCAACCTTCCTCCCCTCTCGGCCAGCACTTACAGCCTATCCCGATGCTCTGCTGAAACTAATTTCCCCTTTCAGTCTGGTGGTGTCCTGGGTGTGTGACTTAAATTCCTTTACAGTCTAAAAGCTTCCAGAGGGCAGGGCCAGGATCCATGTACCTCCTCCTTCTGAATTCCACACTCCCATCCCCAACCTCACTCCCCAGGATGAGGATCTGCTCATAATTGTACCAAGTAACCAAAAGAGGCATTTAGGACAGAGGATAGGAATACATAGATGTATTGATGGACTCTTTTATCTTGAGATTCCTAGAAGCAGGATTTTTTTAACTTTTTCATTTTTTGGAAAGAGAGAAAGGGCCAAAGAGAGATGGAAACAGGAGACTGGAACATGCACCATCATTGATTTCAAGAGCATTTCCTGAGGACATTTCCTAATGAGGGCTCTGGGTCTGTGAATCTCAGTCTAATTAGGAAACAGTCTCTCCCAAAGGAGGTGCTTGGCGCAGGGGAGGTACTTAAAGAAACGCAGAAAGAGGCCAGGGAACATGAAGCCAGCTTGTATGAATTCCATAATGCCCCTAGCTCCCCTCCTTCCCTCCCTCCTCCTCCCTCTGTCTCTCTCAGTCTCTGAGCTCATTCCAAACTCCAAAACAAAAGTTCCATCCCAAGTCGCCAAGAAGAACTCCTGTCAAATCCAACAATCCACCCACTAAATTGCAGGTTGTCTTGCTTTCCCAGCCGGCCCCACCCACTCTCCTCCATCCTGGAGGTCACTGTTTTCACTCCTCTCTCTCTGAGAAGGGTACTGCCCTCATTCTGGACCTTTCCTTTTCAAAACACTTTTCCAAGTTGAGTTCCTTTCCAAGCAGTAAGTTCCACTGGTTCCCGTGGTTGGGTGTTAACCCTCCTGCCAGTCAGGAAGTTAGCCTTGTGGCTCCTCCTGAATGGCTTCAAATATAGTTTGGATACCAGTTGCTTTGCTAGAAGTTTGGTAAAGACTTGAGAGGAAGGCTAATGAGGTTCAATAATTATTTTCAGATGCTCAAAGTTTCAGAGGAGGGATTTTAAACACAACATCTTCAGAAATGACATAAATCTCTTTCTGTCCAAGCCCAGCTCCTTCCCTGATCCCAAATTATATAAATTCTCTCATCCACCTTAAAACTTCCAGAGAATGAAAACTCCAGAGCCAATCAAACCAGGGACTCCCAAACAAACAAGTATAAAGTTTTCTGGATAGCTCAGCTTTCCAAGGGTTTCCAAAGTCCTCATCCAAGCAGTCCTGCAACTCTGGAAGGGGGAAGTCAGGAATACAAGAGTAGAGAATTTGAGTTCAGTCCAAGAGCTTGAAATAACAGCAAGTGTGATGTACGTAGTACACTCACATTTCCAAAGTGGAAACAGGCGAAAACAGGATACAGGCGAAAAAGTAAACAGAGCAAAAGCCACCATGAATGCTGGGCCCAAGTCTGATACCCAAGTGTAGAAGAAATTTGTTAACAAAGCCAAAGGAAAAATGGAATCTTTTCATTTTCTCTTTCTGTTGGTGCCTTGTCTAGTAGTATGCATGTATGTGTGCATCTAATCATGGTCATTCCTTTATTCATTCAACAGATATACTTGTCCCCATTTATTCATCACTGTTATAATTATGGCAAATAAAAAACACAAAAATCCCTCCACTCAAGTTGCTTACATTCCTGCAAGAGGAAGCAGACCATAAACAAGTAATAAGTATATAGATTGTGTCAGATTTGTTATCAGTGCTGCAGAGAAAAGTAAAGCAAGAGAAGGCTAGGATGTGCTCACGGTGAGTGTTGTGATTTTAAGATGGGCGGTCCAGACAGCCCCATGAGCACACTGCTCTGCAACTATCAACAGCATCCAGCTCTGGAACTTGTTCATCTTCCTCAACTGACACTCTGTACCCATTAAACAGTAAATCCCCATTCTTCCCTCCCTGCAGCCCCTGGCAACCATCATCTGACTTTCTGTCTCTATGAATTTAAATTCTCTAGGTACCTTGTGTAAGTGGATTCATACAGTGCTGTCCTTTGGTGCCCAGCTTCTTTCACTTAGCATGATGTCTTCAAGGTTCATCCCGTTGTAGCATGTATCGGAGTGTTCTTCCTTTTTAAGGTAGAATAATATTCCATTGTATGTATGTACCACCTCTTGTTTATCCATTCATCCACTGACGGGCATGTGGGTTGTGTGGGTTGTGAATATGAGCATATAAATATCTTTCTGAGTCCCTGATTTCAATTCTAAGGGTTATACCCAGAAGTGGGATTGCTGGATCACACAACAGTTGCATATTTAATTTTTTGAGAAGTCACTGTGCTGTTTTCCACAATGGCTGTACAATTTTACAACTTCCACCAGCAATGCACAAGCATCCTGATTTCTTGGCATTCTCACCAACACTTGTTATCTTCTCTTTCTTTAATAGCAGCCAACTCAATGGGTGTGAAATGGTACTTGGCTATTTTTGAGGCACAACAAGGAGGACTATGGGGCTGGGACAGAATGAGCCAACAGGAAACAGTAGGAGATGAGGTCAGAGAGAAAGGAGGAAGCCAGATCCTTCACATAGGGCCTGAGAATCACTATGAGGACTTTGGATTTTACTCTGGTGTGATGGAAACCCCAGAAAAAGTGATAGTTTCATATGTTGGCTACTGATTCTCATGGTTTTTGGACAAAGCATTGGGTTTTCAAACTAAGAAAGGTCTCCTCCAGAGTTTGAAAATAAGGCATGGAGACAAGTTTTGCAGAGACCTCAATAGATGTCTGATGCCTCTGACAACACAGAAGGGCTGAACAAGCTGTGTTTTTGCATCTATCTCCCTCTCTAGATGCCAAAGAGATGGCATACAGAGTCCCATGGGACAATGACATGATGGATTGCTTTCATTGAAAGTGTTCACGTTATGAATTATCTCTAGGCAGAATTCAATCACTTAAAAATCAAACAAAAGTCATTTTAGTGTCATTCACTATTTTGGGTAATTCCCACCATTACTGTGGATAATCAAGAGCTGACATGGAGATAAAGGGTGCTTCTTCTGGAACCTGGTGAAATACAGGACTGCAAAGACAGAGGTAGGTAGACTCTCAGAAAGGGGGCAGGAACCATGTGAATCAGGCACTCGTAATCCTTGCAGAATTAAATAGATGAATCCAGTCCCAAGCCCCAGATGCCTCAGGAAGGACTGTCAGAAATGTCTGAGATGATCGGGGCTGGAGAGAGAAAGGGCCTCAAAGGGAAGCCTGAAAACACATTTCTGAGAGGCAAAGAGTACCTCTCATAACCTCACTTCCCCCAGGCGACAGGATGAAAGCTTCTACATCAAAATGAGAAGTCCAAGGAGTTATAGATTTTCTCAACAATAAATAACCTGGAGAGAATGGCCGCCCAACCACCGTTTATAAATGTTAGAAAATACACACTTGTGTGTGTGAGCTGGGGAGGGAAATGGAGGGTAGAGAAGGAGAGAATTATGGGGTTGTCCCCACTGGGAAAGGAGGAGGGACAGAAATCAATTTTCACCATGGCATTCTTAGGATTCAAATGGGGGTTAAGGGAGGGAAGTATAGTAAAACCTAGAAACCTAAATAACTAATTTCTCTCAGCGAGGAAACAGGCCGTGTACTCCTAGGTTCTGTGTGCTGTTTTTCTCTCTGTCTGAGGACCACCTTATTCAACCTCCAGTCTCAACCTAGTATGATCACCACTCATCCCTCAGGATAAAGAGACTCTGCAGCTTGTCTCACATCATAGTTCCCAACTTATTTCCCTTCTCTGTGGGCTCATTACAGAGGTCCTAGGTTACCTTTAAGCCTTCAAACATGTATAATAAAAGTGGGACTAGGACATATGAGAAGGCGGCTTTTCCTCCTCTCCTCAAGTGGAAAAATAGTAGACCTCGGTAGCAGGGGGGACTTTATGTCATTCATTCAGTCATTCATCCAGTAAACATTAAGCACCTTCTAAATGCCAGTCCTTATGCTTGACCCTACAAACACAATGGGGAGGAACACCTGTTCCCTGCCTATATGCCATTCATTGTCTTTAAGAATGTTCTCATGGTGGGGGGAGGGGGGGCGTCTGGGTGGCTCAGTGGGTTAAAGCCTCGGCCTTCGGCTCAGGTCATGATCCCAGGGCCCTGGGATCGAGCCCTGCATCGGGCTCTCTGCTCGGCCAGGAGCCTGCTTCCTCCTCTCTCTCTGCCTGCCTCTCTGCCTACTTGTGATCTCTCTGTCAAACAAATAAATAAAATCTTTAAAAAAAAAAAAAAAAAGAATGTTCTCATGGGGCACCTGGGTGGCTCAGTCAGTTAAGCATCCACTGTTAGCTCAAGTCATGATCTTGGGGTCCTGGGATCGAGCCCTGTATTGGGCTCTTTGCTTAGGGGGGCGTCTGCCTCTCCCTCTCACTCTCCCTCTGTGCTCTCTCTCTCTCTCTCAAGTAAATAAAATCTTTCTTTTTTTTAAATAATGTTCTTATAGAATATTCCTGCCCAAAATGTTTAACCTGAATCTAATGATAAAAAATGATCCATCTAGGGGCACCTGGGTGGCTCAGTGGGTTAAAGCCTCTGCCTTCGGCTCAGGTCATGGTCCCAGGGTCCTGGGATCGAGCCCTGAGTCGGACTCTCTGCTCGGCGGGGAGCCTGCTTCCTCCCCGTCTCTCTCTGCCTGCCTCTCTGCCTGCTTGTGCTCTCCCTCTGTCAAATAAATAAATAAAATCTTTCCAAAAAATGATCCATCTACAAAACAACTTTCTATAGAAAGTTGACTTTCTATAAAACAACTGACCTGTGCCATTCAAAACTGTCAATGCCAGAAACGACAGGCTGAGGAACTGCTGCAGATTAAAGGAGAATCAAGAGACACGACACTGAGACATAATGTAGAACCCTGGATTGCACCTGGATCAGGAAGAAACATTCTACTACCAAAAAAAAAAAAAAAAGGACTATTAGTAAACTTTGAATATAGACCATACCTCACACTCATATAAACACATACACACACACACACACTGGAGATAGGATGCAAATGTGGCAAAATATTAACAAGCAATCCTGGTGAAAGATAAATGGGTGTAAATATACTATTCTTGCAACTTTCTATAGGTTTGATATTTTTCAAATGAAAAAGTTAGGAAGACTGGGGATCTGGGTGGCTCAGTGGGTTAAGCCTCTGCCTTCGACTCAGGTCATCATTTCAGGGTCCTGGGATGGAATCCCGCATCAGGCTCTCTGCTCAGTGGGGAGCCTGCTTCTTCCTCTCTCCTCTCTCTCTGCCTGCCTCTCTGCCTACTTGTGATATCTCTCTCTCTCTCTGTCAAATAAATAAATAAATAAATATTTTAAAAAGAAAAGTTATGAAGAAAACAAGACTGTCCCAGTAGTAAAGTTTATGGATTCTTATTCCCTGAATTACCTTTATAAACCAGCATGCCATCGCTTTTGGTTGGAACAAAATCCTACCCAGAATGATCTAGCCCCAAATCAGGAACTTTAGATCAGAGGAGTGGGTGGGAAGATAGAAATCCTTTGTCTTTGATTTACAACCAAAATTGTCAGCAAGCAAAAATGCTTGGAAAGAAACCACAACCTTGGCTCATGTTAGTACAGTTATAAAAACTACATACTATTATTGTCATTTTGTGAGACTAACACAAATTAATAAATCAGGGCCCTAGGCTTGAACTCGAAGAGGCATTGGGGAGCATGTGCAGAGGTTGGAGGCAGAGAAAATTGGTATCAGTCAAATAAGCGGACCAGGTATATATGTAAGAATTAGGGATACATGGAGAGAGGGGTGAAAGAGAACCAGAATTTGTTGAGCTATAAGAAATGCAGGTATGTTATTTAGTTTAACAACCAAATGAAATAAGTATTATTATTCCACTTTATAGACTGAGAGGTGAGACAACCGTCCTAAACTCATACAGCCAGTAAAAAGAAGAGCTGGAATTTGAACTTTGCTCTTTGTTACTTCAAAGACCATGTTCTTTCTAGTAGCACCTTACCTCCACAAAGAGTCAAGACTCTAGAACTTAGCCATTAAAGGAGTATTTGAGCCAGTTCTTATCTTTGAGTCCAGGTCACCCTCTGCCGATGTCTTCCCTTTCATCTTAAATAGATATTAATGAACCAGAGCTAGAAGTAAAGGGATCATTAAATCGGAAAGCTCCACCTAACCATGTCCTGCTAAAATCCTAACCCAGTCTTAGCAGGGGGAGACGGTGAGAGGGGATGGACTGCCTGGCTGGCTCCTTCAATAGAGCATCTGACTCTTGACCTCAGGGTCTTGAGTTCAAACCCCACATTGAATGTAAAGATTACTTTTTAAAAAATGTAAAAGTGGGCGCCTGGGTGGCTCAGTGGGTTAAAGCCTCTGCCTTCGGCTCAGGTCATGATCCCAGGGTTCTGGGATCGAGCCCCACATGGAGCTCTCTGCTCTGCAGGGAGCCTGCTTCCCTTCCTCTCTCTCTGACTGCCTCTCTGCCTACCTGTGATCTCTGTCTGCCAAATAAATTTTAAAAAATAAAAATATAAAAAAAATGTAAAAGTGTAACCCAATCTAGGGTCAAAATGTCTCCAGACTGTATTTTTAGATGCCAAGGAAGATTCCAAAGCATCCTCAAACCTATTCCAATAGTTCCCAGATATGATTTTATAACTAATTATAATTCCTACCCACAACTTTAATCCATCTCCTTTTGCTTGGCTTTTAGTAGAAATATAAGATAATAGCTCTCTAGTTGCCAAATATGTCACCCACCTGAGACTTCTTTCATCATTCTATTCTTTCACCATTCTATCCCAAATCTTTTCTAGTGACTACCTCATTCTTGAGAAGAAGAAGGGAAAAAAAAAAAAATCCTCAGTGGGGTCAGGAAGTGCTAGAGAAGGAAATGAAACCTTCACTCTCATTGCATTAGGAAAATGGGGATGGGGACCAGATATTTCTAAAAATGCAAGCACAATAGCAGGAAGATGGTTGCAATATCCCTGAAAACCTAAAAATCTCCAGGTTTGGCCTTCCCAAACCTCAGCTGTCACCCAAGGCTTCCAGATGTTGCTGGCACACACTGTTAGGAAACATCTGTCTCAAAGGACAGCCCCAACTGGGACAAAGGAGAGTAGGAAGGCAGACGGTGCCAATTTAATGAGGATGGTTTAACAAAACATCTTTTTAAGCTTTCTAATTCACTTGGCCATTTGTTCCCCAGACTTGGCTTCCAATCAGGAGCAGATTGGGAATGTTTGCCAGAGAATGGCAATCCCCTCTTTATCCTTAACCCAGAAGAACACAGTACCAGAAAAATGTCAGCTCTCCAGTCACTCCAAAATATGATTTCCCCATTCCAGATCCAAAACTTCATGATGATGCTGGGAAAAAGGACTTGAGCTCTGTCAGACTGATCATTCTGGTTTGATTGTTGTTGACAGAGACCTGACCCAATAGAATATAAAAAGTGAGCATTAGTGTTCCCCATTGTGACCCATGTCTCTGACCAGCTCTGAACTCACAGCATCTAAGAGCATTGTTAGTATTTACTAATCATCCATGGAAATAAGCACAAAGACCAATGGACATGAGGCATCAATACAGACCTCTCTGTTTATTCTTGGATCTCCTAATTATTTTTAAGGCTATTAAGAAATACGGACTTGGGACGCCTGGGTGGCTCAGTTGGTTGAGCGGCTGCCTTCGGCTCAGGTCATGATCCCAGCGTCCTGGGATTGAGTCCCACATCGGGCTCCTTGCTCAGCGGGGAGCCTGCTTCTCCCTCTGCCTCTGCCCTGTCTCTCTGTCTGCCTGTGCTCTCTCTCTCTCTAACTAATAAATAAAATCTTAAAAAAAAAAACAGAAATATGGACTTGGGGGCACCTGGGTGGCTCAGTGGGTTAATCCTCTGCCTTTGGCTCAGGTCATGATCTCAGGGTCCTGGGATCGAGCCCTGCATCAGGCTCTGCTCAGCAGGGAGCCTGCTTCATCCTCTCTCTCACCCTGCCTCTCTGCCTACTTGTGATCTTTGTCTGTCAAATAAATAAATAAAATATTTAAAAATATATATATATGGACTTGAGGGCACCTGGGTGGTTCACTTGGTTAAGTGTCATGATCCCAAGGGTCCTGGGATCGAGCCCCGCATCAGGCTCCCTGTTCGGCGAGAGCCTGCTTCTCCTTCTCCCTCTGCCTGCTATTCTACCTACTTGTGCTCTCTATCTCTCTGTCAAATAAATAAAGTCTTTATTTTAAAAAAAAAAGAAATATGGACTTGAGATAAGGAATAATGAATATTCTGAACATGCTATTAGTATAGGAAGATCAAAAGAGAAGATAAGGGACTGCCTTTCTATTTTAGTTTCAAAAAGAAGAAAACCCTAAATATGTCCAAGAACAAGAGCATTGACAAAGCAGTTCCCAAGGACCCTGACTTTATTCAGGGAAATTGCATAAAAATTTGGATTAAGTCTAAGGGAATGAAATCAAATGAAAATCATTGGTTTCAGATATTTGCAGATCACCAACCTAGCCCTCAATTCAATTCAGCTAACATGAAGTCACTTAGACTCTTAGCACCTTGTCCACACTAGACCTCCATCTAGTAGGTTCCTACAGCTTGAAAATAACTGCATATCCAGAGCCAGCCTCCTGCCATACTTCCTGGCCCACCCTCCTGGTCCATAAAATTGGTCACTCTACACAATGAGATCCTCTCAGCTCTCAGACTCACCCAGCAGCCATCAGACGTGCTGCCCTTCCTTGAAGCAGGATAAAGCCCTAAATCACATTCTTCCTGACTACGCTGCGTTGCAGCAGATAACTGAAGTGTGAGTGCCCTCTACCCTCCTTCTGGAAAATGACACTTTCCTCAAGTCTTAAAAAAAATTCTCTCTCTCACACACACTCCCTCTCCCCCTCGCTCCCCTAACCAGACCCGCAGTTTCCTGCTATTAAATCCAAATTTCCAAGATTGCATTTCCAAGGCTTTCTTTTCACTGTTCTTCTACCACTTACTCCTGCTCTTAACCTTTTCTGTGGCTCCTGCTTGAACAGGACAAATCTTACCCCCCACGTGCACATCTTGACATCATTAACATCAGCCCTCACACAAACTGTCCCTCTCTGCCTACATGACCTCCTTCCAGAAGCTTCTCTGGCCACACCTACAGATAGATATCTGAGCTCTCCAGTTTGCTCTCCTTGTCTCCCACTCTCTCCTCATGAAAATCCAGTGGCATATCTCACTAGCCTGGAACTCTGCATTGGGAGAACACCCAGTCAGGGAGGAGGGCAGGAGTAGTAGGTGAAGAGGTGGAGCCCAGGAGCAGAGCTCCTGCCTGATGACTTTCAGCTTCAGCTTGCTTTCCTTCCCCAGCTGAAGCCTGACATACAAAGAGTTAACTGGCCACCACCAAGGAAATAAACCCCAGGCTCTACAGCCCACTTTGGTGATGTCAATGATCTAAAATCAGAATGGAGGCCCAAATCTTTCTCACTACAACAAAGTGAAAGTAGAAAGGAAATAACCCAAGTTGGCTGAGACCAAGTGCATTATCTGTGACATTTATGATTTGCCCCTGTGTCATCACCTTGATGTGTGACCACTGAACAGACAGACAACACAGAGTTTATTACTTCCACTGCTTTACTTAATTTGGAAAATAAGTCACCTAATGCTTTGGCATTAGGCAACTCAGACCGTAATAACTATATGTGAGGCTAGCCTGCACAATGGGGGGAGAGGACAGTCAAATGACCAAATGGTGTGCAGAACAGGATTTCACTTGCTTCAGGAGAGGGAGTATCCATGAAATGCCCTCATCCTGTAAGCTCCCAGAGGAAAGGATTTGTTGTGTTTGCTACCATTTCTCCTGTACTGTCTGCAAATCACTAAACAGATGGAGTCTGCAGACTTTGGGTTGGGTCTAAACTGAGAAACTGGATGGTCCCTCAAGTAGAAACCACAAATAGTTTTTAAGTGAGAAAGACTGGATTCAATCTATTAAAAATCAGATTTCAACCAAGTGTAAATGAATGCAAAGGCAAATTCCAAATTAGAAAATCCAGGCACCGCAGTGATTCTTTGTGTAAAAGAATTCAAGCAAAAGTAACATTTTTCTTCCCCCTTAATTATTAACACCAGCACTGTCACCCCCAAATCACCAGGCACTCATTTACATACTATGCAAGACAATGGTGGCAAATAGAGAACTCCCTCTGGAAACTTAAAATTAATGGCATTTCCTGGATATTTCTTTCTCCTGAAGGAATTCTCCCCCACCGGGCAAAAAGAGTAAGACACATAAATTATGAACTGGAAAGGTCATTCCTAAGTCAGAAATGAACAGTCAAGGTGAGGATATGTCAAAATCCCAGATGGCTTCATAGCTGATTGGAAGTTAGAATAACAAGGACCTCATTTTCCTGGACTGGAGAATATCTTCTGTGCACTGTGAGTTAGCCTGAGAAGGCCCCATGGAAGAAGCAGCATTTACCCCATCTCAGCATTTTGTGTAACTGTTTCCCAGGAAAACATCAGTTCCAGCTACATCTTCAGACTGGGCCATGATACAATAAATAGAGCCTCTTTTTGGACTTCTGGCCATGCCTCCCACCAAAAATACAAAATAAATCCCACCATACCCTGAACCAGTAAATCCAGTTAGTTTGCCCAATGATACAGATCCAGTTAAGTATTTGCTACAGATATTAATATAGATCTAGATGCTAAATACAATAATAATCCTCAGTCTTGGTCTGAGCAGAAAAGGAAAAGAGAGAGAATCATTTCAGTGTTACTTCTCCCTAGGGGAAAGATAAGTAAAGCTCAGACAGTTTCCCTGAAAGGTTGGAAAGAAAGCTGAAGTAGGGTGCCTGGATGGCTAAACTGGCTGGGCCTCCAACTCTTGGTTTCAGCTAGGGTCATGGTCTCAGGGTCCTGGGATCAGCCTCTGCTCCATGTCAGGCACTATGCTGGGCATGCAGCCTATTTGAGATTCTTTCTCTCCCTCTCCTTCTACCCCTTTCCCCCATGCTAAGGCTCAAGTAACCAAATTCAGCTCATACTAAAGAAAATAAATATCCAAACTTATCTCCCAGGAGTCTTCTGAAAACAACCTCACCAAATGGATCACTTACCAGGCATTTTCCCACCTATTATCTTACTTTGTACTATATTCTGTTTCAGTGTTACTCGGAAGAATCCATTGTCTCCCTTTCTAAAATAAAAACTCCTGGGGCACCTAGGTGGCTCAGTCAGTTAAGCGTCTGAATTCAACTCAGGTCATGATCTCAGGGTCCTGGGATCAAGCCCCATGTCAGGGCTCCTCACCCATTGGGGAGTCTGCTTCCTCCTCTCCCTCTGCCCCTCCCCTCACCCCTCTCTCTCAAATAAATAAATAATAAAACATTTTTTAAAAATTAAAAAATAAAATAAAAATTCCTAATTTTTTTTTAATGGGACACCTGGGTGGCTCAGTCAGTTAAGCATCTGACAGGCTCAGGTCATAATCTTGGGGTCCTGAGATCAAGCCCTGCATCTGGCTTCCCACTTAGCAGGGAGCCTGCTTGTCCCTCTCCCTGTCCTTCTGCCCTTGCCCCCAATTGTGCTCTGTGTGTCTCTCTCTAAAATGGATAAATAAAGTCTTTTAAAAAAAAATTAATAGGGGCACCTGCGTGGCTCAGTCGGTTGGGTGTCTGCCTTCAGCTCGAGTTGTGATCCTGAGGTCCTGGGATCAAGTCCCAAGTTGGGCTCCCTGCTCAGCAGGGAGCCTGCTTCTCCCTCTCCCTCTGCTGCTCCCCCTGCTTGTACTCTCTCTCTCTCTGTCAAATAAATAAAGTCTTTTTAAAAAATTAAAATTAAATAAATAGAAACTCCTTAGGGTAGAACATGATTCATGTTCTATCAATGAGGTGAGAAACCATAATTCCACAAGTAAATATTACTAGGGGCAACCTAGACTTGAACTTGAAGGCATGGCAGCCCCACACTGTCTGCTCATTAGATGAAGAGGAAACACAGCCACTCCTCCAACTCACCTACCTACCCTACTACCCCCAGCACTCACCTCGCAAATCCCATCCCAGTCTGGCAGAGGCTGAATTCCAAGTCAGTGAAGTCTGCATCCTGATGCAGACTAACACACATCAGACCAACTGTATATAAACCAAGTCCATCCCCCCCAAACATAGACCAAAATCTATGTAGATATAGACCAGAACATTTGTGCTTCCTTCCTCCAATATCTATGAAGTCCCTGCTACATGCAGACACAACACTAGTTTCATTGCACCATTATTTGGGTAAACAATCAAATAGCCAGAGCTTCTCTAGAGGCCCTATAGACTCCATATTGTCTAGTATCATTCTGGAATGGTTATGAATGGGTGGCTGTTCTTAGACATTCTGGGATAACTTCTGAAAAAACAAGAGCTAAATCCAATGTTCCTCATTCATGATTTGACACATATACAGGTTTGGTTTCAGTCAGAACCCAGTTTTGGAAATTCTTAACATTTCTATCACACCAAAACAAGATGATCAACTTGACAAATTAGAAAATCCTGAGCCCCTGCTTTTAGATGTCTTCAGAAACTAGATGGGCTACCAAGAAGAATCAGAATTAGATTTTCCAAACAGGAATCAGAGAGAGAGATGGGGAGGGGTTCCTGACTGGCTCAATCAGTTGATCATCTGACTCTTGGTTTCTACTCAGGTCATGATCTCGGGGTTGTGAGATTAAGCCCCATTTCTCCACTCTCAGCAGGGAGTCTATTTGATTCCCTTCCTCCTTCTCTATCTGCCCCTCCTCACACTCATATGCTCTCTAAACCAGTCAATCAATCAATCTTTAAAAAAGAAAAAGACAGAGAGCTGGGTAAAGCCAAGAAAGGTGTAAAATTAAGGGATTAGAAAGTGATGTGATACGTTGATGTCAACAGTGAAAATCAGTTTCTTCTCTCGCTCCCTGTATGATTCTCTAACTCCCCTTCTCTCAATCCCAAATCCTGTTAGCCCAGAACACCTAATAAAAGTCCTCAGGAGAAAACAATAGAAGGAAATCCATCTGCCTGCCCACTTATTTTCCAAACTACAACTGCAAGGTAGGATGGCCTTTGTCTACAATGAGCACTGATCCACATTCATTTTTCCTCCCAAATCCTTCGTTTCCTTGCAAGCATAGATTCTGGAAATCCTTCTAGTGGTCCCATCTATCACTATACCCTGTCTCTACATTTAGACTGGCAGTTGTGTGTGGTCAGAGTCCACAGATCCTTCTTCCATGTACCTCCTCCCAGCATACACCCTCAGTAGTAAAACAATGCATACAAGGTGGCTTAGGAAAGGCCAACTATCTCTCTGGTTATCCTCCCTCACATCTTTACATGTGTCCTTTTGTCTTTCCATGTAAGTACTTGGCTGTCGTCTTCTCTCTGTCCTCTCTCATCAGAATTTGCTTGTTGCTTCCTTAGCCCTAGTTAACTGCTCCACACTGCCACCTGCTCCTTTGGAAAATTAATTTGTTTTTTGTTTTGCTGTAGGAAAGACAGCAGATTCTCTGAACCATATGAAAGTTGTATCATGCCTCAAAGTCCTGAGTTCTTATCCAAATACAGATCAGTGTGACTTCTCCATCAAGACCCATCTGGGGGCACCTAGCTGGCTCAGCTGGTAGAGCATGAGGCTCTTGATCTCAGAGTCATGGGTTGGAGCTCCACACTGAGCTTAGAGATTACTTAAAGAAATCTATAAAAATAATTTTAAATGTTAAAAAAAAAAAAAACAGGGGTGCTTGGTGGCCCAGTTGATTAACCATCCAACTCTTTATTTCAGCTCAGGTCATGATCTCAGGGTTGTGAGATGAGCCTTGTGTCAAACTGCGCTGGTTGTGGAGACTGCTTAAGATTCTCTTCCCTCTCCACCTATGCCCCCTCTCCTATTCTCTAAAACATAAATAAATAAAAATTTTAAAAAGACCCATTTGCCTCTCCCAGCACATGTATCATGATGTATAACAAAGAGCCTCTACCACCCCTTTTTTAAGGGAGACCTTTTATCCCTATTCCCTTGTTCTTTCTAATCCCCAGTCTGCTTTGTGATTTCTGCAGTAATAAAAGAAAAATGGGATGAGGGTAAACCAAAAGAACATAATCCAAAAATCATTTTTTATCACTTTGGAATATACTTGGTGAAGGAAATTGGTCCTTCCACATGATTTTGCTTAAACTAAGATCAAAATGAGCCTGCCTTCTGGAGGCACATAACCCCCTATCAACTGATAATGAGAGAAGTTGCCCAAGAACTGCTAGAGGGCAAGAGAAAAACAACCTAGAAATCAACATTTGCCACATATAATCAATACAACTGGTGTCATGCGTGGATAAGTGTTGTCTGGGCTTCTGGTGTTGAGGTACTGCTTACAGGGTACATGACGGGGCGGGGGGAGAGGGGGGAAGCTGCCCTGAGAACAATTTAAGACTCCAAGGGCCTTAGAAATTAAAGATAACAAATATGTTTTGTGATAACAGCAGAATGCCTCTTGGAGACCCAGAAAGCCAGTCCTATTTCAGACTTCTCCCCCAAGGCTTTATCAATCAATAAATATGCCTATTATGTACATAAAATTGATAGATTCCAAAAGAGAGAGAACAGAGCCATCAAGTTTCAATGTTTATTTAGCACTGGCCTGTTTACAATATATTTGGGACCTCAGACAAGCCTCCATACAGTGTTTTAAAGACCACAAGGCAGCCACACCCCAAAGGAACTTGGTAATCTTTCCTCCTCCAGGCTGACCTGGCCGATACTCAATCCCCACCCCAGCTTTTTTAAATTAGATAAGAAAGGCGAGGAGATACACTCAGGAGCTGTGAAAATAGATACCTAGTTCCTTCAGACTGAATGAAGGAGACCATAAATCTTCTCTCCTATGGTGGACCACTTTATCAAACTGGACCTGCTCTTCTTCGAAGTCTGCACTAATGCCCTCCCTAAGAAGGCAGGATACAGAGACTTTCAGAATCTCCAGTGAGAAAAGAGGCATAACACGAAGGGGGCAGCAGAGTCAGGTGGAAGATTCTTCATTCATTCAAAGAACTGGTCTAAGTATCCTATGCGCTAGGCCCTGTGGGAAAGACAAAGAGGAAGAAAGCAAGCTCTGCACTAGGCCAGAAAGGAAAGGCCAGGAAGGAGGGCATGGCAAAGAGGTGGGAAGGACACTAGAGGAGAAGTGCCAAGAACAACCTCCCTGAACTCATATTTTCCTCAGCAAGGCTGAGACGCTTTGTGGTCTGGAGGAGAATAGAGTGTAGGCCTCCAAATCTTCTCTCCAACCCCCACAAACATACCTATCCTTCCCAAACTCACAAGGCCTCTGGTCTGCACCACCGCCCTCATGCAAAGTCTAGCTCTGGCACCATGAAATACCCTCTGCTCCAACATCACAGGGCTTCGACATCTGCACCCAAGCCCCGCCTACTTTCTCTCAGGGTTGTCTCAGTTTTCTTGCCAACCCTATTAACACAAGAAATCACTTACCCATGGGCTTTTCTATCTCAGAGGAGAAAGACCTGAGAAGAAAGTGCAAGCTAACCCCAAGGAGAGCTAAGGAGCCTGACCAAGAACTATCAAGATAAGGAGCAGAGCTCAGCCATTGGCCCTCTGGCAGGCGGGGCCCTCGGGCGAGCCCACGTGGGAGGCGGGACCCTCCAGGAGGCAGACCCTCAGAGAGGCGGGTTGGGGAGGCTTTGGGAAGGGTGGAAAAGTGGGAAGGAAGTGGCTTAGCTCCATTCCAAGAAGAAAGCTGGAGGTGGGCAAAGGAAGACTAGTAGGTTCCTGTCTGGGTGAGGAGGCGGAGCTTTGGGGACTTAAATGGGACGGAGGTTGAGATGGGAATTTAGAAGTAAATACTTTCCAGAATCCTATGCATGGAGGAGGTTCCAGTTGGAGGTTGAGACTGATAGCAAGATGGGAATTTAAAGGTAAATACTTTCCAGAATCCTATGCATGGAGGAGGTCCCAGTTGGCAGGAGAGTGTGGGGAGCCAGGTGGAGCCCAGCTTGTGGTGATTTGGGGGCCATTCCCAGATCCAGCTAAAGAACCTAGTCCTTTAAACAAGGATAGAAGCACCCTCCAACAACCTCACCCAGAATATCCTGCTAGGTTATAGAATATCCTGCTAGATCCTACCACCACCATCAATCCCCGACCTTTCACCCATGTTCCATTTCCCTCCAGAAATAAAACTAAAAGGGAACTGGTATAAGTTCACCAGGAGGGATTTCCTGAGACCGTCATTCAATGGTCATAGCATATTCTAACCAGATATGCATTGAGCATTGTACTGGAGGAAATAAAGAAAAAGATACAGTCCCTACCTAGAGAGCTTCCTGCCCCAGACACTCAAAACATAAGGTTTCCAAAGCTCCTCAGTGGCTCAGCCAGTTAGGTATCAGACTCGATTTCCTCTCAGGCCATGATCTCAGGGTTGTGGGATCAGACCCCATGTCAGGCTCTCGGCTGAGCACAAAGTGTGCTTGTCCCTCTCCCTCTGCTCCCCGACAACTTCCAGTGACCAAAGGAAAATACCTCCTACTTCCCAGTGATCCTTCTTCAAACAGAGGCAAGAACTCTCAGAAAAGGAGAAGGTGGGGCCTACTTAGAGCCTGAGGGCTGAATGCACATGGGATTGGCCCAAAAAGCCATGGGTCTCAGGGAAAAGGGGCAACACTGCCTTTACTTGATAGTGCTGAGATTCCTCTCAACCCTAAATTAGGGTGGAGGGAGGGGAGAGAAGGGACCACAAGAGGACGGAAGCTATGCTAAGACAGAACATTGAAATTGGAGCAGAAAGAATTGCTTCAGATCTGAGAAAGAACCTCCAACTGAGGAAAACCTGAAAATGACATTGACCCTGCTCTCACACGTCTCCATGAGGCATGGACCAAAAGCATTAATGGAGCACCTCCTTTGTTCCAGGTCCTATTCTGGGGAGTGGATGAGTGGCCCAGCCAAGACTATAGAGCCAAAATTCCTAAAGGCAAAGGAGACAGGCAGGAATTGGAAGGATGGCTGTAATGACAGCACTGTAGGGGAGGGGTATCTGGGTGTTTGATTTATGTCTGTTCCAACAGTCCTAGGCTGTCTTCCCCTGCCTCGAGCTGGGATTTTCCCAGATGTGCATCTGCTTCAGGGAAAAAAGGGCGGGTGCTGGGGGAGGGTCTCCATGTCCTTGCATCTGGTCCCAAGAGCTATCCCTTCCCCTTTCTCCCTGTACTATTCACTGCCTGCTGGGTAGAGGGTGGGAGGCTGGGGGAAATGCCAGTGCCCCCAGATAATCACGAGGTAATGAAAAGAACTGGCCCAGGGCTGGGGGGAATGCAGAGGACGCAGATTTGGGGCCATAAATCTCTCCTGGAGGAGGGGTACAGAATGGGGGGACCTGGCAGTTGGAGCCCATCCAGGTGATTTCACACAAGTATCTGAACCTTGAGGGGTGGGAGGAGAGAGGTGAAGAGGAGGCAGGGGTATGAGCCAGAGACAGGGGAAGAGCTAAAAGACAGAGGTAAGAGAAGCAAGGGAGAGAGATGGAAGGGGGGTGGGTGGCAAGAGAGGGAACAGGGATGGGGGAGGCAGCAAAAAGAGAGAGAGCAGAGATGTGGATGGAGAAACTAAAAGGCACACAGGGTGAACCTCATAAAGATGTGATGGGAACAGAGCCCCTCAGAGACTGAGGGAGGGATTCAGGGAGGGAGACAGGGAGAAGGAAGAGCTGATGGCAGACACAGCCCTGGAAAAACTCAGACCAAAATATCTTTGGAGTCCGAGAGACAGACAGACAGATCTGCCTGACAGAGATGAAGGTGAAGGAGGAGGCAAAGTAGGAACAAAGAAAACAGGGATGCGGTGAGGAGGGGGAGGGAGCAAGACAAAGAGAGAGAAGGAGGCAAGTGTGGAGCAGGAGGAGGGAGCGAGGCCGGGGAGGGGGATATATATTTTCTTTATGATCCTCTTCAATCTCACTCGGCTCGCTGCTGAGCCGGTTCCCCTCTCAGGTGCTGCTGGGTGGTGGATGTGCCCAGAAAGCTGATGGGGGGAAGCTGCTGCATTGGCTGCCCCCAGGCTCTCTCCCAATGCCAACCTGGGGATCTCAGGGACCCCTGCATGGATAGAAAAACGACCTCCCTTGCCCTCACCCCCAAAATGCTGCAATCAAAAGAGGCCTGAAGCTCAGCCCTAAATTTTTCAGAGTTAATGCAGCCTGGCAGACCCAGCGCATGGGGGCGCGGGGGCTGAGGAGAAAGAGAAAGCAGACAAGAGAGGCACGCAAGTGCTGGAGAGAGTGTTGGGGACAGAATGGAGAAGAGTGAGGAGATGTGAAGGACTGGGGGGACCATATCTGCATTGAGAGCTGAATAAGCACCGTGCAAAGCATAAGCAAAATAAGATACTAGGGACTGTCCATTAATTTGAAATCAACAATAAAGACACCTTCCGACTGGTCACGATCGATGCCTTCAAGCGATGCTCCACTAAAGGCCCCCACAGATAAAAATATGAAACCCACAAAAGGAGAAAGTGAGACAGAGGATAGAGACCTTGAGGCCAGTGTACATGTGTGAATCTAGGTTTTAAGGGACCAGTGATGAAGCAACCAGCCAAGTTTCTGAAGACCTGAGATTTAGCATGGCAAGCTGGCCCCTGCCTTTTTCCCCAGGCTTTTTGGGGTTTCTGCAAAGACTAGCTCCCCTAGCTCCTCTCAGGACCGGGGAGACTTTAAGAACATTAACTCAGGCAATCTAAAGGGGAAATGTTCTACTCATCCCCTTCCCTGCCAGCCCCATATTAAGGTCCCAGAGGCCAGATGTCTGGTTATAGCTAGAACCTAAGGAGTCTCTTTAGCAGCAGGAAGAAGCAGCAGGAAGAACCTCAACGGGGCAGCTGGGTGGCTCAGTCAGTTAAGTGACCAGCTCTTGATTTCGGCTTGAGTCATGATCTCTGGGTCCTGGGATCGAGACCCGGGTCAGTCTCTGCCCTCAGCATGGAGTCTGATCGTCTCTCTCTCCCTCTGTTCCACCTCTCTCTCTCTCTCTCTCAAATAAATAAATAAAATCTTTTAAAAGGGGGTGGGGGAGAACCTTATCACAGCTGGTTTGGGCCTCCCCGAGGTAAGTTCAGAGGTTGCAGGAAAGAAATGAGGTCACCTATCTCTTCTTACACCCATTCCAAAGGGGTATGTGTAGGTGGCCACCAGGGAACAGGGTCAGAAGGACTCCACAAACAAGGGAAAAGGAGGACTCGATCCCCAGAGTCCCTGACAACAGCTAGGTAGGTCAGTATATCTAGAATAAGGACCAAGGGGCCCCTGAGTGGCTCAGTGGGTTAAAGCCTCTGCCTTTGGCTCAGGTCATGATCTCAGGACCCTAGAATCGAGCATCGACGGAGCCTGCTTCCCTTCCCCTCTCTCTGCCTGCCTCTCTGACTACTTGTGATCTTTGTCAAATAAATAAACAAAATATTTTTTTAAAAATAGAATAAGAACCAAAAGTTGGGCAGCCCAGGCTACAGGCCAGCTGAATGACATCCCCCCAACCAAGGCAGTTCCATAACTGTTTCTTGGCTGGGTCCCACAAAGTCGGCACCTAGGAGGCTCTGCAGTACCAGAGAGGAACGCTAGGGAGTGCTCGCCAACAGTCAGGCTCCGGAGAGGCCCGAGCCGGCTGACTTGTAGGAAGGCAATCGATCAGAGTCGCCCAGGCAACCGGGCTGAGCCTGAGACAGACAGCACGTCGATAATGAAATCATCGTTAAATGACTTCAAGCCCTAATTAATAATCCGGGCCAACCGAGGCCACGCCTGACTGAGGTCGGGGGGAGGGGATGTCATCGTTGGGGGAGCATTGGAAGCTTCTGGACAATTAATCAATTAATCCACTCACTCAATAATTGGCTCCTTTGTCCTCTGCCGTGCCCCCTCCCCCACCCCATCCACCTCTGACTATGGAAAGGGTAAGATGAGATGTGGGCCTAATCATTTCCAA
Source organism: Taxidea taxus jeffersonii (assembly GCA_003697995.1). Taxonomy (NCBI): domain Eukaryota; kingdom Metazoa; phylum Chordata; class Mammalia; order Carnivora; family Mustelidae; genus Taxidea; species Taxidea taxus. Next base: position 1,489 of record RCUC01116018.1, on the reverse strand, counting down.
GAGCCACACGCCTTCCCTCTCTCCTTTTTATCCACCTGTTTCCTGGACAAACTCACAAAAGCCTTCCACAAAGTGGTACTTCCCTATGCTCTTCCACAAGACCCACCAAAGAGTGACTATTTTAGTACCTGGAGCCCTAGCTGTCTAAATACCTCCCCACACCTCCCTACTCCTTCTCCTATTTCATCCCCGCCCATGTGCACACGCACACATAGACACACGAGCAACCCACAGCCCGCCCACACTGAGTAAAGAGCACTGAACTGAGAGTCATGGAAGTCAGGCAAATCCCTATCACACAAGCCCACCATTAGAATGTGACTTTGGGGTAGGTTACGTGCCCACACCAAGGCCTCAGTTTCCCCATCTGTTACCTGAGGAGATCCAACTCATAGATATGATTCCTTCCTGTCCTCTCATCTATTATTCCAATCATGGGATCTGGATCATCTCCCAGTCCTCTCTACTCAGGTTCTTTACCTCAGGGAGGGAAAAGGAGGATAGGGAAGGAGTGCCAGGTACTGATTTATCAAGTGTCTCATCCCTAAGAAACTCATCTTGAGACCTGGAAAGGGGGGATGGCAGAAGAGTGATGGAGGGATGCTTCGCCCAGCCCATCCCCCAGCTGCCCAGTCATTCAGTCTGCCCACCCACCTTGCTTATTGCTCTCCACAACCCCCAGCAGGAAATGAAAAAGGTACAGGAAATTGCACTTTAAATCCCCCAGCTCCTGACTCCCTCCATCCAGCCGGGGAGCTTGGGAGGGACTAACCTCACAGACCAGACTTTCTGTTTGTAATTAGTAAGCAGCTTAGGAGGAGACAAGGCTCCCTGCAGAAAGAGCCCCTCCCTCCAGAACAGCCAAGTGAGTTATCAAAAACGTGGAATTGGGGGAGAGCTTTTGGGTTTGGGGAGAAGGAATCAGAGGATCTTGAGAAATATAAAGAGAGTCAGTGAGACACCTAGCCTAGACAGATGATCGCCTCCTTTCTGGAAGAGCTGATCAGAGCGCCACCTGTAGCAGGGTGAAAAATGTGAAGCCAAAGGCTGGGATGGGGAGGGAGGCTAGAAAAGAGAAACCTCCAGAGAGGTCCTGCAGAGATCAGGGAGCAAAACTCACCAGATCCATCCCACCCCCATGGACACCACTTAGAAGTTTAATAAAGTTCAGAATATCCAGGGCTTACATGTAATTAAAGCCAGGAGCTGGGTAATTACACTTCTTCTCCAAGTTCTACCCTTTACTCACCTCCTCCCCCATGGACATCTTTTATGAAAGACATTGAACCTTTAGACTTTAGAAACTGTCTCCACTAAAGACATGGGCTTAATTTCAGCAAAAGAAATTTAGAATACACTTTGGAAAGGATTTCTTTAGAGCTAGTGTTGATAAGTGGTAGGATAAGAGAAACACACACACACACACACACACACACACACAAAACCTAAACAGGAAAAGGAAAGCCCTTTCTTTTTTTTTTTTTTTTTT
>RCUC01116017.1:0-16914 GCA_003697995.1 Taxidea taxus jeffersonii | reverse complement strand
GAGTCATTAAAGATGAAAATATTCATTTGCCTGAGTGGACATATGCCAATGTTATTCTAGAAAACAAGCATTAATATGTTGTGTCAGTATGTGTCATCACAAAGGAAATGAATGAGATGAAAACACACACATACACACAAACACATGCACACACACAGGACTTAAACAGTTTTGGGTGTTAGAGTGCTACTTCTAATAAATTATCTGAAAAATGTTCCAGAGCCTAAATTGAAGTCTGCAATGTATACTGCTCTAAGGATCCCATTTTACCAAACACATTTCTCATTTTTTATTTTGAAACAATATATAACTGTATAGGAATACAGATACACCACATTGATATACAATGTAAATTATAATGGTAAAACCAGCGAGACAGTTTCCTCAAGGTCCCTCTCTGAATTAAGCTATTATTCACCTCAGAATCATCACCCAAAGGATAATAGTGTGTGCCACCTGTCAAGTAAATGTAATATAATAAAGAGCATCAAATAAAATCGATTTAACAACCAAAGAAACAATGCAAATCTAAACTATAAAGACAAGATCAAGTGTTGTTTCCTGAACTGGTGATATACTTTGTTGTCTGCTGAGGGTCAAGCATAAATATGAAGAATGCAGGTCCAGTAAGTCCTTATTAATAGGATCAGTGTACAAAGGGCATATGTTAAAAAGCACTATAATTGGCCTTCACTGTCATCGAAATTGACATCAAATTTCAAAGTAATTTTATGACCAGTGACCTGACACCTCAAGTGGCAGAAAGAGAACTGATTTTCTGAAAGACAGACAGAATGTGCTAAAGCCAATGTAAAGTTTTAAGTTAGTTTAATTCCAAACACCAATTTTTGTACATATCACTCTATTCAAATGTCATCATGGAAATTGAAGTTGTCATACACTGCAAAATTAATTGAATCATATTGTATAAACTTCACAGAAATGGATGAGACAGCCAAGACCACCTGATGCCCTACCTAATCAAGACATCCACACCTAGATACATTCCTTATTTTCATGAAAGAAGGAGTCTCTTAGTAGACTGACAGTTGGCAATCAATCCTCTGACAGCTTTTATTTTGGAAGATATCAAAACAATAACTTATGCAACTATTTTATTCCTTATAGGTATCTGTTTATGACAAAAGTTAAATTCTAACTTCCAAGGAACTAGGCAAAAAAGCTTAAATTACTAGAATTACAATCTTGGAGAAAGACTCTTATCTCTCGGTATAAATGGCCCACAGTGAGTAAGACAAAATTGAAAGAACAAAATATGTGTAAGAGGGTGTGTGTGTACATGTGTATGGAGGAGAGTGATGTAAGCATGACTGCGTATGTGTATGAAGATCCAACAAAATATGCAAATCAGTATACTATTATTAAACACTATGGTTTCCATACCCCCTTATCCTGGGGTTCTCCAAGTCCTGTAAGGGCTTTTTAGATGGGTTTTGGATTTAAATTACATAATAATGGGGTGCCTGGGTGGCTCAGTTGGGTAAGCATCTGCCTTTGGCTCAGGTCATGATCTCAGAGCCTTGGGTTTGAGCCAGTGTTGGGCTACCTGCTCAGTGGGGAGTCTGCTTTCCTTTCTCCCTCTCCTCCTGCTCCTCCCCACCACTCACGATTTCTCTCTCTCTCTCAAATAAATGAAATCTTAAAAATATATACATTAAATAACAAATAGTGAAGTGTAGCTAAACAATGTGATATAGGAGGAAAAGAAAATCAAAGATTTAGGTCCCTCTAAGTTTGGCAAGCAAATGAGCTCTTATGTTTAATCTTAGCTACTCCTGTTACCTCTACAGCACACTAAAATGCTGGGTTCCTAATGTGAGTACTGGCTGTCATTATAGGACATGATAATGATAAAATACTTGCCATTCAATCCTAGCAGTATTTTTTGATATTACCAATGGTTCCCAATAGCTCTGGCAGGGTGGAGGGAAACGGAGGAGTGAGAGACCTGGTTTACTAATTTTCTTTAATTATAGCAAACAAATATATTAATTCTATCTGCACAAGATTGAATTGTGAAATCCTGACAACAGAAACCACCTTATATCTCTTTATAGTTCTCAACTTTGCAACCAATGATGCTCATAAAGTCTCTGTCAAATTGAATCCATTTAAGCCAACAGTTCAATTAAAGTATTTTTCAGATTGTATTCTCTATGAAGGTCATTATGAATATGTTTAGAGAGGGCTAAAGACAACAATAACATTCCACAAATATTTATTATGTTTGCTCAGACCTATTTTAGACACTCAAGGAAGGATAGAAGATGGGAAAAAAAAAATAGTTCCCAAGCTTCAAGAAATCAAAGATTTAGATATAAAGACACAAAACAAGATACTAAATAAGTAAAACACTAACTGCTGACATGCATCAGAGTAAAGATATAGTGCAATGAAGCCTTAAAAAACCTAGCTGGATTATGTTAAAGAATCTTAAAGATAGTTTGTGTATGTCAAATGAATTGTTTTCAAACTATGAATGTAATTACCTTATTCAAAGATACATTTTATTTTTTTTTAAGATTTTATTTGTCAGAGAGAGAGAGCACAGGCAGAGAGAGTGGCAGGCAGAGGCTGAGAGAGAAGCAGGCTCCCTGCTGAGCAAGGAGCCCGATGTGGGACTCAATCCCAGGATGCCGGGATCATGACCTGAGCCGAAGGCAGCTGCTTAACCAACTGAGCCACCCAGGCGTCCCTCAAAGATACATTTTAATAGGAAACAATAGTTTTCATATATCCCAATATCAGAGGATTTCTGGATAATAAAAATGAGAAATTTCTGAATAAAATAAAAATATTTAATAAACAGTGAGTGTTCTAATGAAAATAAATGTTACTCCAAAAATCTTAAATTTTATGTAGTTACATTTCTATCATTATGACAACATTGCCTATGTATTTCATTGTTTCCAATTCTTATCTCCAGTAATGCAAAACTTGAATCAAGTTCAAGAAAGCAGCATGGCACTGAAGGCAGACCCATGTACATCAACATGGCTCCACATGGCCGCAAGAACCAGGGCTGGATCCTCACCAGTACCTCCTCAAGGTCTTGAATCATAGCTGCAGGAGTTGGAGGGCATTTTGCATCATCTAGTCCTGTTCTTGACCCTGCTTCAAGAAACTGGCTTGCTTGCACTGCACCTGGAGCCTTTCAAAATCTTGTCAGGCTCAGACTGAAGAGAGAAGTCCCACAGTGTTTGGCCTTACTCAGTGTGTGTTTTGTTCCAGAAGTCAGGAGATAGGCTGCTTTCTTTCCTGGCTCTTGGGGTCAAAGGGGGGGCTATCTCACCTATGAGATGGTAATCTTTATAAGTGCCTCCCTCCTGGACTAAAAGGAGAGTACAAAGTGCCCTGGATGCTTAGCAACAAGAAACGGAGAATGCCAGGTAGAGTCCAGTCCGTTTTTCACTGCTGCAGTCGGAGTCCTGTTTCACCTTCAGCCTCTGATTGCTGTGGTTTCCTCCTGCCTCAGGCTGCGGAGCTTTGGAAAACACGCCCACACCTTGTATCTCTCTCTCCTGTTGATTAACTAACACTAACCAGCAACTATCCTCCCTGCGTAAAGCCACAGCCATCACTGAATTACTTGAGGGCTAATTACGCTGTTTGTCCACCCGCAGTTTCTCTTCCTTCCGGCAGCCTACCCTGTGAACACTTACTGCTCATTATTACCTCCACCGGTGGAGGTAAAGGTGGAGGTAAAGACGAGACCGTCACCTGTGCCACTTCTTACATTTCCAAGGAAAAGCTGAAATCTAAGTAATGCCATTGTAGGCTTCCTCTGCAGAGGTTTTTAGCTCAGCAAAATCCTTCTTGTAACCTTTGTTCATAATTTCTCCCTAAGTGCTGAATTATAGTATTAAGAACTAGAAATCTTTCCACAAATTACTTGAATTTCCTTTTCAGACTTTTTAGGCATCTTTAAGGGTCACTATCAACTCAAATTCCATTTTTTTATCTCCTCTCTTCTAGCACATTCTATTCAACCTGTTTTTTGTTTGTTTGGTTGGTTGGTTGGTTTTGTTTTGTTTTTCAATTGCATAGATTTTTCCCTTCTTCCCCCAGCTCTGGTCTTCGAAATCTACTTCTCTTTCTTTTCCCATAAGTAGACTAGCACCAGTCCCTCCTTTGTTTTTCCATTCATCTTCTACACCTAGTCCTCCTTTTTCAATGCCCATCCTATTGTCTTCTCTTGTCTTCAACTAAACTCCTCACTCTCCACATAATCAACATACTGCCACCATCACCTGCCAGTCCTTTCTGGAACCTCCAGGCACCCTGGGGGAGCTATCTTTATTGGTTTCTGGGCTCTGAACTATCATTTTTTCCTCCTCACTCCTTATTCTCTTCACGATTTCATTCCCCTCCCACCAATCCTTCCATCTTCCAGATACTAAGTTTCCTTCACACTCTTCTCATTCCTCCCTTTTCCACTCCCCTATCTCTATGGTAACTGAAGCATAACATATGAACAATATGCGATGTTTTCTCTTTGTACTTTAAAGATCACATTTATCTACTTTCTCTTTTGGTGAATAATTCATTTCCCATTGTTTTGCTAATAGAATCTGGAAACCAGGGGCTAGTTTTACAGCTATGTTTAGTAAGTTGAAGAGTAGAATATTTTGTCATAATGCAATAAGTGTACCAGAAATCACTGGTTTGGGAGCTGTGAGGTCCTGAGGGGCAAGACTCAAATGCTGTGGTGGATTAGTTAAACCATAGAACAAATAATTATAATTGCTTATCCAGTTAGATATTATGAGCTACAGTGAATATTTAAGCTAGTGTTGAAAAAAATATTATTTCAAGACTTGCAACCTAGTGAGTGTCACTAGGTTTTTTTTTTTTTTTTTTTTTTTATGTTCAGCTAGCCAACATACAGTACATCATTAGTTTTTGATGTAGTGTTTGCTATTTTTTTAGGTAGGTCCAGTAAAATAACTCTAATTTATCTTCACTCTGTTAATAGACACAGGTGAAATGGAGGTTGCTCTGTGAAAATATGAAGCAGCATGATTTTAAAAAAGAGAAATGGCAGTATGGATATTGAGATCCACAGACTGAACTCTTCCTGCTTTATTTTACATTTTACTTATGGCATTTGCCATGCAGATGACTAACCTCAAGGGTCTCATTGCCGACCTGAGTTGTGCCCCCAAATACATCAGGCTAGTGGTAACATATCATATATATCTCTTAGAGTGTTAGCCAGTAATATAGATTCAAATCAACTCTCCACTCTTTCAAAATCTCCAGGAAAAAAAAAGTTTGAAGAATCTTTAGAAGTCACTGTGTACACACTCTGTTTTGGGAGTTCATAATTAGTTTTGCAAGATCTAATCTGGAACCAGAAACATTCTAAAGTGTGTGTCACTTTATGGTTAAATAAGTATGTATGTGAAAGTAAATATGACGCTAATAAATTTGCCAAGTCAAATTTTCTACTTCATATGTGTCACTTTTAATTTATCACTGTAATCATGTAAAACTCCTGGTAATTAAAAGACTTATTTTCTATCATACTATAGATGTCTATCATACTATAGATGAACTCTTTACATATACACACACAGATACATATATATACTTACTTTAAATATTCAAAAATTTAATGATTTCTTTGCTTTTCATTTTTTTAAATGTTATGTTAGTCACCATACAGTCCATCATAGTTTTTGATGTAGTGTTCCATGATTCATTGTTTGCGTATAACACCCAGTGATTTTAAAATGAATGTGTTTAGTGTAAAATTTTTGTGAAACAATGTTAAATTAAAAAGAGCAATTGCACTACTGGGTATCTATCCTAAAGATACAAACGTAGTGATCCAAAGGGGCACGTGTACCCGAATGTTTATAGCAGCAATGTCCACAATAGCCAAGTTATGGAAAGAACCTAGATGTCCATCAACAGATGAATGGATAAAGAAGATGTGGTATATATATACGATGGAATACTATGCAGCCATCAAAAGAAATGAAATCTTACCATTTGCGACGACATGGATGGAACTAGAGTGTATTATGCTTAGCAAAATAAGTCAACTGGAGAAAGACAACTACCACATGATCTCCCTGATATGAGGAAGTGGAGATGCAACGGGGGTGGGAGTTAAGGTGGTAGGAAAAGTAAAAATGAAAGAAGATGGGATCGGGAGGGAGAAAAACCAAAAGAGACTCTTAATGTCATAAAACAAACTGAGGGGGGTGGGGGGAAGAGGGGTTGGGTGAGGGTGGTGGGGTTACATCATATGTTTAAATAAAGCTTAAATAAAGTAAAAAAAAAAAAAAGAGCAAACACATTGTCAATGTGGAAAAGTTGGTTTACTCAATGCTTTCTCTCAACTCCTTTTTTCTTTTGCCTTTCCTACCACTCTAGGGCATACTGTGGAGCTCTAGCCAGATCCTTTCTTCAGAATCGATGCACTCAATAATCTTTTATTGACCATACATGGCTTAGTTCCTCGCTAGGGACTGCCCTTGGCTGTAGGAAACTACCTTCCCCAAGGTAATGTCCCTTCCAATGGGCAGTCATAACCAGTGACAGTCTGAACTACTACCAAAGCTTAGCCTCCTTGCCTAAATTTGTGACAATTCTCAAAGGTTATCTGAATTCCAGAACCTCTAATAAATCAGGTGAGGTTTCAGTTGTATCCACAATGTAAGCTAGTTTCTTCCTCTATCTAGTCCTCCTTTCCACCCTTCCTTACAGGTTTAGCTCCCAAGATCACATTCTGATAAACTTTCTGCATGCAATTTTCTGTATTACAGTCTGTTTTCAGGGGAACTAACTAAAGAAAACTAAAACACCTAGTAAATAAAATACTTTTTCTGTCTTCCTATTGTTCAGCTTGGTCATATACCAATGAGACTAGGCACAATTCCCCACAGGAAAAATGTTTCCTCCATTCATAAGCGAGATTCACTAGGATATGTTTCTTTCACATTTTCCCTTCATCCTCCTCCCTATGCCACTCACCATAGAGACAAGACACCTGAAAGTCAGCAATATCAAAACTAAAATAGCAAGCATCCAAAAACACCTCAGACTCTTGAAAACATCATTGAACAAATGGGCTTATGCTAGCAATCATCAACCCCTAAACTTTTGGATTAAGCAGGGGAAAAAAGCCTCTTTTTTAAATTGATTGTTACTTGAAGCCAAATGCAATTCTTAAGTGATACAACTAAGGAATCTCTCTAGAAATAAATGTATAGGTGTAGTTGAGTGTTATTTGCAAAAGAAATCCAACAATTCTGTAAATGGTAAATTGTGGCTTATCCTTGGGAAAGAAAATTATAGTCATTAGAATAATTCTTTTGAATGTTGATTTAATGTTGTTGAGAATACTCAAGGCCATATTAAATTTAATGATATAAATCCATTACACACTCATACACACACCTATGTTTGATGACACCACCAGTCTTGTGAAGTTTCCTTATAGAAAAATTAATTTGCCTGCCATGGCATATTGTATTTCCTAAAGATATACGTCTAACATACGTCTCATTTCATATGCTCCTCTAAAAATGAGTCTAACATTCTTTCCACTGAGAAGTGAAATCTGTGTTCCCTCACCTTGAATCTGGGCAAGGGTTCCTGACTCCTTGTAACCCACTGAAAACGAAAAGGGGTAATAAATTTTGTTGTTTTAAATCACTACATTTTGAGATGGTTTGTTATGCACCATTACATAGTGCCCGTAGATTATCTTAGTTATCATCTGATCTCTTAAAATACAGTTTAAAAAAGCTTGAAAATTACAGGAAAATTTATAGTTCATTTGAAACTTTAATATGTACCCATTGCTCTTTTCAATTGTGATGAAAAATGAGAAAAATACCTTAAGATTGGTTTGCTAGGTGTGGAATCCAGGACCCTCACTTTAGTGAGGTCAGCATTTTAGATCAGCATTTTGGTCTCTTTGTTAAAAGTACTTCAAAATGTGTGCCAAAGATAGTATTTCTTCTAACCAGCAGGCTTCTCATTCCTTGTAGGGACTCTGTAAATAAAGGCAAACTATAGCAGAATGCATCTGGGTTTGTGACTAAAATGGTAAAAATGCCAATTCTCAGCTAAAGCTTGAGAATACAGAACTTCCTTGAGTCTTTTGGCTTCTTTTGTGAACAAGGGCCCTGGTAGGTAGACAGGTAACAGATATCTCACACTTCAATGTCGTGATATGCAGATAAAATGAAACAAAAATCAAGAGGGCAGCTTACTTCTAGAATTGGGGGGCAGAGGCAAGCTCATCTTTCCCCTAACTTTCTATGTGTACATTAAACTACTACAGCATCACGTACTGATAACTGAAATTTTCATTTCCTTTGAGAAGTCTCCAGTAAAAGTGGCAATATTTCTTTAAATCACACACACACACACACACACACACACACACACACACCCTGAAGTAAAATCTTACCCTCCCTCCACCCAGAAAATATGACTAAGTCATTTAAGCAAGCAATATTGAATCTCTTCACAGAAAATCAGCAGGCCGGGTCGAAAATTACACACTCTATACACTGGTTGTGCAGAATGTTGCAGGGTCTGAATTTCTGCCAACATATTTGGCATTGGCCTATCTCCACTTTTCAATTTGCTACAATGCACTTAACCTACCACTGTTACTCGGTGTACTATAACTGTAATACAAGCTCCTGTGTGTTCATCTGAGCTCAACTATTCCCTTGGCTAGAAATATTTCCAAACAGGGTGATAAATATAAATGCCTGCCATTTTCAAAAGTACATATAATAAACATCCCTAAAATACTTTGAAAGCCTACAGTTAACAATAAGCTTTGGTGTACGAGGATTAGAGAATAAGGGGCAAGGCAAACTTTATTAGCGCACTCTTAAATACTTAATTTATTATTTCTGCAGTGACATCCTTGCAGGATTTCTTCAGTAACATGAAAAAGTCACTATCTCAGCTGTTGAAGGCCCTGCTTTAGAATCCCAGGGACACACCCAGACAAGTCCTAGTGATTATTCATGGAACAATCTGGGCTTACACACAACTCTTTAAGCAGAACCCTGAAAAGAGCTTTTTTTTTTTTTTATAGATTTTTATTTGACAGAGAGACAGATCACAAGTGGGCAGAGAGGCAGGCAGAGAGAGAGGAGGAAGCAGGCTCCCAGCTGAGCAGAGAGCCCGATGTGGGGCTCGATCCCAGGACCCTGGGATCACGACCTGAGCCGAAAGCAGAGGCTTTAACCCACTGAGCCACCCAGGTGCCCCGGGAAAGAGCTTTTTAAATCTTACATGCCTGGTGATGGGTATTCAGGAGGGCATGGATTGCATGGGGCACTGGGTGTTATATGCAAACAATGATTCATGGAACACTACATCAAAAACTAATGATGTACTGTGTGGTGACTAACATAACATAATAAAAAATATATACTTAAAGCTAAATAAATAAATAAATCTTACATGCAAAGGAAAGCTTGGATAGATAGATGTTGATAGATTGATAGACATCAGATAATAACAAAAATCAGATAATAATAAACCATAGGTGGTCTAGTTAGCTAATGCAGAATAAAAATCATTCTAAAGTTAGTGATTTAAAACAATAATAATCACATAATTTGCAAAATAAACTTGTAAATCTTGCCAATAGCAACTGGGAGCTTACCTTGTCCTCATATTCAAATAAAATTTTATTTCCAAATAGAAAATATTTTATTTTTAACTACATGTTGATCTGAATGTAATATGTATAGTCTCAAATGTGAAGATAGCAGCTTTGTCCCTCTCTGTAACTGATGACCTTATTTATGACTCTAAGCATGTACTTCAAATCCTTATTCCTTAAATGAATCTACTCCTTGTCAAAATTTGGTTTGGAACTGGAAAATTTTAGTAAGCATAGCTATATTTGCATCATAAATTCTATGTGGGAGATTATTTATGGGCATCTCTTCTCTAGTAGAGTTGATATCATCATTACCCAGCCATGTGGATGGAACAGATATCTGGTCTAAACTATTGCCTTATATAACTAGTTGACAATTTCTTATGGTCTCTTGCTCTATTTTTTTACCTGTTGTAATAAAAGGGTCTAACAAATACTTTATCCCAAGTCTTCTGTGCTGTTAATCAATGTTTATTAATTCACTTCATTGACAATTATGAGTATTTGCTGTCTGTCCTCACAAATTCAAAACTGACCACTATAAAAACGATACAAATTCCATTGATTCGATACCACATTGGTTATATCTATTTTTTTTTCTACTTTCAAATATTTCTTTTATTTCCAAATCATGAAACATTTAAAGAAATTGTATACAAAGGGTAAGTACAAGATGTATATTATCCCCAGTAGAGTATATTTCAACTCCTCTACAAAAATAAAATGACAAAATTATGGTGTATTCACATAACACAACACTATATAATTATCTAAAATAATTTTAATTGAAATCTTTCTTGAGATAATTGTAAGTTCATGTAAAGCTGTAAGAAATGATACAGAAACATTTCTTGTCTACTTTGCAAACTTTCCTCCTATAGTAACATTTTGTGGAACTATACTCCTAAAGTTTTAATGATAATATAATCCACTAATCTTATACAGATTTACCCAGCTTTACTTCTACGCTTTGTGTGTGAGGCTGTGTGGCGGTAGGTGGGTATGTATTAAGTTCTATATAATCTGGTCACCTGTGTATGTTCACCAACATCTATACATTCTATACATTCACCACTGAAGTTAAAATGAACAATTTTAACACCACCACAAGAATCTTTGATGTTGCCTTTTGATAACCATATGCATACCCTCCCATCCAGAAACCCCACAAAACCATGAATCTGCCCACCTTTTCTAAATTTTACTATTTAAAAATGTTATGTAAGTGCATTCACAGAATATGTAACATTTTAAGGGATTTTTTGGTTTGTTAGTTTTTTGTTTTTGCACATCATAATTTCTTGAAGAGTCATCTAGTTTGTTATATGTATCAATAGTTCATTTATTTTTACTACTGAGTAGTATTCTATGATATGTTGGTACTTCAATGCAAATATTTCCTACCATTCTCTATAGCTTTTATTTTTTATCCTTTTCACAAACACTTTCACAGAGTAAAAGTTTTAAATTTCATTAGGTCTAATTTATCAATTTTTCCTTTGTTCATGATTGGAACATCAAGTCTAAGAAGTTTTTGCCTAGCCCTAGGTTCCAAAGATTTTCTAATATTTTTTTTCAAAAAGTTTTATTTGCATTTGACTATGATTCATTCTAAGTTTATTTTTTGTATGTGGTGTGAGACTTTATGCAAGGTTCATTTATTTTGCCTATAGATGTCAAATTGCTATAGCACCATTTGTTGAAAAGGTTAACCTTCCTCCATTGAATTAGTTTTGCACCTCTGTCAAAAATCAGCTAAGCATATTTATGTAGGTCTATTTCTGGATCTTACATTCTGTTCCTTTAATCTATGTAACCATTTCTCTGCCAAAGTCACATTGTCTTGATTGTTGTAGCTATATGGTAAAAACTTAATATCAGGTAGACTAATTCCTCCCTTTTTATTCTCCTTCACTTAGAGTCTTTTAGCTATTTTTTTAAGATTTATTTATTTGACAGAAATAGAGACAGCAAGAGAGGGAACACAAGCAAGGGGAGTGGGAGAGGGAGAAGCAGGCTTCCCACTGAACAGGGAGCCCCATGTGGGGTTCAATCCCAGAACCCTGGGATCATGACCTGAGCCCAAGGCAGATGCTTAACAACTGAGCCACCCAGGTGCCCCTAGAGTCTGCTAGCTATTTTAAGGCTTGTGCCTTTCCATATAAATTTAGAATAAATGTATCTATATCTACAGAAACCTGCTTGGATTTCTAAGGAATTGCATTAAACCTATCCATATGGTAACTCTAAAGTGCAATTGGTGAAGGAAAGAGAAATGTCCTATTGTAACGGAGCAAACACAGATGATGTTATGGCATTGGCAAAAAATAAAAAACTAACTAATTCAGGGTGAAGAAAATTGATATGAGAAAACAGGATATCTATTTAAACCATATGTGTGTGTGTATGTGTGTGTGTGTATTGTGAATGTGTATGCACCAAAGCACAACAGATAAGTCGGTTTCAAACGATAAGTGAAATTATAGCATAAAGAGTAAACTTTAAATATATAACCATCACAGAGTACTGTTGGCATGAAACCTATAATTCTAATAAAGTAATACAAGGTTTGGCTTTTTCATAAAAGTACTAACTTTATGGGTTTTTTTGTTTGTTTTTGGTGGTAGGAGTAGGAGGAAGGTAGAAGGTTAACAGTAAATGTATGACTGTGTGGTAATATATATATCTTGAGTTAGTGCTGCTAAAGCTATCTACTTTTTTAAGACCTCTTAAGTGTATGAAGCAATACATTTTTTAAAAACAGCTTAAATGAAGTATAATTGATATGCCAAAACTGCAAATATTTAAAGTATATAATTTGGTGAGTTTGGACATATGCATAAATTCATGAAACCATCACCACAATCAAGGTAATAGACATATTCAACTCTGAAGTTTCCTTGAATGCCTTTTGTGTGTGTGTGCATGGAAAGGACATTTAACATGAAATCTATCCTCTTCACAAATTTTTAAGTACACAAGACAGTGTTATTGACTATAGACACTATGCTGTACAGCAGATCTTTAGAATTAATTCATCTTGCATAAGTGGGAGGGAGAAATGGAGAGTCACTCAATTGATTTAAATCCATACACTTTTAAAGGTAAAAGGAGAGAGGAAATCAAGTGATTTTATTGAGTGTATTCTAAACTGCCAGGTGAAAAGGAAGGAAGGAATGTGTCTTTCCCAATCAAGATTTTGTAAGAACACAGACAGTACAGAGCAGTGACCTGAGCTCCAATCACTGGATTCCCAATGACATGAAGTGTCCTTGACAAGTCTCACTCAGATGGAAAGGCAGTAACAAGAGAAGTGATTTTCTAATCCCATGCTAACCAATCACAAAGAATTTGTGATTGAAGCCATGGAAACCCTGAGCAAAGTTATCTTGTTACTTTAGAGTTTGCATTAACCAGAAATATGGAAATGGTAGATCCCAGAAAGTTCAGAAAAAGACAGGTATAACTCCATAGCCTCAAATTCTATAAAAGATAATAATCTGAGAGAGTCTGAAGGCTTTCCAAAAAAATGCTGTGATCATAAGCGGGAAAACATAATAAAAATGGTATGGATACACCTCAAGCTCCATAAGAAATTTATATATAGGGGCGCCTGGGTGGCTCAGTGGGTTGAGCCTCTGCCTTCAGCTCAGGTCATGGTCTCAAGGTCCTGGGATCAAGCCCCGCATTGGGCTCTCTGCTTGGCATGGAGCCTGCTTCCCCTCTCTTTCTCTGCCTGCCTCTCTGCCTACTTGTGATCTCTGTCTGTCAAATAAATAAATAAAATCTTTAAAAAAAAAGAAATTTATATATAAAATGGACAAAACTGAGATAGAAATAAGTGCAAGGCACAGAGCCTCCCACATAAGATGTGCTTAACTCAGGTTTTGGCAAAATAATGAATGGATCTTATAAAACCAAAGATAAACATGTAAAATTGCATATGCTATAAGCCAAAGGAGTCAAAGTATACATCATCTGTTCATCTAATCATTCAGTCCAGAAATATTTATTATACATTTGTTATGTACCAGGCACTTTCTGCTTTCAAGGATATCACAGTCCAGAGTGAGAAACTGATGCACAAACAAACAAACACAAATCAAAATACAGGAAAGTAAGTACAAATGGGTAATTGTTTGAAATACTTTGTGAACAGGCAGGAAGGAGTTGTTAACTGAGCTTGAGGGAAGGAAGACTAAAAGGCTTCATCTTATAGATAACATTTGAATAATTTTGAAGAGTTGCTGAGATATACAGTTATAAAAAAGAAACCTATATAAGTTAAAAGATTAGAAGAAAGGGGGTATGCTGTTTAAAAACCATTGGTTTAAAAAAAGTGGCAAGGGACGCCTGGGTGGCTCAGTTGGTTAAGCAGCTGCCTTCGGCTCAGGTCATGATCCCGGCATCCTGGGATCGAGTCCCACATCGGGCTCCTTGCTTGGCAGGGAGCTTGCTTCTCCCTCTGCTTCTGCCTGCCTCTCTGTCTGCCCGTGCTCACTCTCTCTCTCATTCTCTAACTAATAAATAAATAAATAATCTAAAAAAAAATTTTTTTAAATGTTAATGAGCTATAGAAATGGCAAATACATAAACTAATGGCATACAGCTGACAGAACTACAGTGCACCCTTTCTAGCCAGTTCCAAAGATGTAAGTATGCTATAAAAATTTGGGGCAGCTAATGCTACAAAGGTTAAAAGACATTTTACCTTTGATGTGATTCTTCTTTGTCTCCTAATCCCATATTTCCATCCCATTGACTCTGCTTTTATGCATTCTCCCCTATCCTAGAAATTCTCAACCAGTGGTTTTTAAAGCCTGGTAGCTCATTAGAATCACCAGAAGAGCTTTTATAAAAGATTTCTGCCTGGGTCCATCCCCCAGGGATTTTGATTCCATTGATCTGGGGTTGGGACCCCTGAGCTGCCCACATAGTCTTCAAAAGCTCTGTGGGAAATCTTTCTGGTCTGCCATGGTGAATGAGCATCTGAGAGAAGAGGGTAAGACACACATCAGAAAGAAAGAATCAATGTCATGGAGTTCTACACAACTTTAGAACTTAATAACTACATACCATCATAGGGAAAGAATTTGCCCAAGACAGCACTATGTGTTGTGGCCAGAATCTTAAGAAAATGTTGGATGTGTGAATGCTACCTAATGACTCTTGGAAACAAGTGACTCTTTTTTTTTTTAAGATTTTATTTATTTATTTGACAGACAGAGATCACAAGTAGGCAGAGAGGCAGACAGAGAGAGAGGGGAGAAGCAGGCTCCCCGCTGAGCAGAAAGCCCGATGCGGGGCTCGATCCCAGGACCCTGGGATCATGACCTGAGCTGAAGGCAGAGGCCTTAACCCACTGAGCCACCCAGGCACCCCAGAAACAAGTGACTCTTATTCTAAATTCATCCCAGGTGTAATAGGGAGCCACTGAGAAGCGTTCTGTAGCACATTGATAATTTAAGATTTACACATGATAAGAATTATTCTACCTGGAAAATTGATCACAGAAAGGCAAAGATGATCCCCAGCCTTTTTATTTGGGAAACCAGACAAACATAGATGCCAGTCATTGAGAGGTAGCTGGGGAAAAAAATGCAGGCTCGGCAATAAGAGTAGACAGGGACATGATAAGTTCTTCTGAGGATGTGCTGATTTTTTATTACTTCTAGAAGAAAAAAAGAAAAACAAACAAACCAGATGGGAGACATGTATTTGAGATCCATTTGCAGAAAGCTAGGTTTTTAAGTCAGGAATAAACGGGTTTGCCATGGAAGGGTATATAGATTTCTCTTTGGGAGAAGAGAGTCTAGGACAAAATTTAAAAGAATACTAAAACGGGCAGCAAACATTCACAAAGCATATTAATAGGAAACAACTAGAAAGGTAGAAGGAAAACAAGAAGGGTGTGGCATAATGGGTACCAAGAGAATAGAGTTCTCATAAAAGGAGTGATAGTTTGTCAAACGTTGCAGCAGTTCTAATAGAGGATAGGGTCAATTTCTGATTATAGTAGACTAAGGAGTAGATGGGAGGTAAAGTAAAAAGTACAAACAACAAGTACAGCTACAGTTTAAAGATATATGCAAGGTTGATCAGAAAGGTTTTTTCCCCATTTCTATGTTTCACATAGCACATACTCACTACAGTAGTAAACCTCAACAGATTTTTTAAGAAGGAACAAATGTGAATACTTAAGTTCTGATGAAGGGAATCTAGACTAGAGAAACACAGTGAAACTAAACGAGAAAGAAATAATAATGACTAAGATATAGTCAGGTACTTGAAACAGAGGGATGAATCTGGGCTTTCCTATGTAAGGAGAGAATAATTCAGAATAGGGAAGAATGGAAGAAAACATGAACATGGACACAATATGGTTGGAAGTTTGGGGTTAGGATAAGGAGGAAACTCTTGTCTAATGGCTTCAGTTTTCTCGTTGAAGGAGATGTCTGATAGTGAGGAAGGAATGATAGAATCTAAGGTGTGAAGGATTGGAATAGGTCTGAAAGAACAACTGCAGAGAATCTGAGGGAGAGATTGGGAATTATAGAGGAATGCCAAGGAGTACTGAAACCCCCATAATTTTGAGTTAGAAAGAAAACATACAGTTTTAGGAGTAGTAATGTACAAATGACAGAAAGTACATAAAAGTTGTAAAATTGACTAACTTTAGGCATAATTCCAACCAGTAGAATTTTGGGACTACATAGAATGTTGGGACAGAAAAGCAAACAGTATTTGTTAACAGAAAGCAAAGTTAACCAAAGCAAAGATGTGACTCATAGGTCATAGTAGTAGTTGTAGCAGTAGTAGTTGTAGTAATAGTAGTAGCAGCAGCAACAGTAGTAGCAATAGCAGCACCAGTAAAAGTAGTAGCAGTACTAGTAGCAGCAGCAGTAGTAATAGTACCACCATTACTAGTAATAATAGTAGCAGTGATAATAGTATAAGTAGGAAAAATAGTAATAGGACTACTTAGTACTCATAGTAGTAGCAGTGGTATTAGTAGTAATAATGCTAGCAACAGTAGTAATAGTACTGTTACCAGTAGTAGTAGCAGCAGATGCAGCAGGAGTAGTAGCAGTAGTAGTTGTAGTAATAGTAGCAGCAGCAGCAGTAGTAGCAGCTATAGCAGCTCTAGTAATAGTAGCAGCAGCAGCAATAATAGTACCTCTATGAGTAGTAATAATAGCAGCAGTGGTAGTAGTAATAGTATTGGAGCAGTAATAGTACTA
>ML098686.1:92518-107789 GCA_003697995.1 Taxidea taxus jeffersonii | reverse complement strand
AAAAAAAATAAGAGGCCATTTATAGTATTACTATTCATCGCTTACTCTTTTTTTGAGACTTACAGGAATTTTCTCCAATAGGTAAAGTTATGGAGGAGGAAATGGAGACATCAGGGAGATTATGTAACTTGAACAAGATCACACAGAAATGCCATTGTGGTCTCTTGGATTGTAGCCTGGTGTTCAAGGTATTGTGGAATGTCAAGAGAGTCCTAGTTGCCCCCAACTGCCCCATGTGATCGCTAATACCTTACCTTGTCTACCTGCCACCTGGCACAGAAAGACATCGTCTTTTGTGCATGTAGTGTTCTGGGTACGTCACAAAAACAGTGAGATTCGAAGAAACTGAGCCGTGTCACTTTCAGCTTTATTGCTGTTCGGTGGCAGTAATACAAGTATAATCATTCCAGCTGTGCTGACACTCAGTAATTTTCATTAGAGGCATCTCTTTGCAGTTTCAAGCTTCACATACTTCAAAAACCCGGAAAACAAGCTCTTCGTACTCCTGTTACAGGAGATCGTGACATGTTCACTGTCAGATATGCTCTTGCCATAGCGCTTTCCACAAGAGCTACCATGACGTTGGTCCTTGCGGAGTCCAGTTGACTAACCTGGTAACTGATTTCTTGGTTTGTGAGGGAAATGCGAATGGATTCTGTTACATATTGGCTGCCTTCCAAAAATCTGGGAGAAGTTGTTAAGGGTCATGTCTGTTCTGTTAAACGGCTATGAAATTACTATGAAAAATTTACTCTTTTTGTAATCGTACTGTAGCAAAATTGGGAACAGTTAATAGGAGGAAGGATAACCCCCAAAAAGATGAGCTCCTGTTTCCTGGGGCCATTGCTGGGCCTTGGTGCCTGGAGCAGCAGCTGGATGGAGAGGTGAGGGGAGGAGAGATTTGCTCGCTGCTTAATGATGCTTGTTGGGGCCCGAAGCCCCACCGCGGCACACACCGTTTTCTCTGCTCTGTGGACCTCCAGGACGAGTGGGATGCATTTGCAGGTGTCTGCTTAATAACTGGGAACGTATTGAGAGAGAAAGAGCCTTTGGGCAGTTTTTAGAGGCTTACGTCCTAATCATGCCCTCGAAAACTTTCCTAAATTATCAGAAGATAATTACTGAGTTATTTAATGGTGGTTAAAATGGATATGTTAGGGGCGCCTGGGCGGCTCAGTAGTTAAGCCTCTGCCTTTGGCTCAGGTCATGAGCTCAGGGTCCTGGGATCGAGCCCCGCATCGGGCTCCCTGCTCAGAGGGAAGCCTGCTTCTCCCTCTCCCGCTCCCCACTACTTGCGTTCCCTTTCTCGCTGTGTCTCTCTCTGTCAAATAAATAAATAAAATCTTTAAAAAATGGATATGTTAATTTTAGGACCCAAAACCCCCACACCAGTCAAGTTGCATTTTGCAGTTCTGTGTGTAATGAATATCGATCTGCTGATCCCCTTGTGTAATCGGTCTGCTCATTTTGTAGGACGGAGTTTTGAAAATAATTTTTATTGGGCAGAGTACCCATGTTTAAGCTTATTTTGTTTTGGTCTTATTTATTGTTACATATATGAATTCTATCTTTCTGCTCAAATTTTTAAATATAGTAGGTACGAAAGGCATAAGAGGATTATTTGTTGTTGTTTTGTTGTTGTGCTAACAGTCCCTTGTGATGATATTGTGGGAGGGAGGTTTGCTTGGTGACAATTTTCAAGAACACACTGTGATACCAACTGGAAGCTGTTTGTTCATGGAGCGAATTATAATTGGGCATTTACCCATGTCCTCTGCCATCCCTAAATGAGGTTCGAGAGTTGTTCTTCTTAACATTTTCATTTGGCAGTGATTATTTTCACAGCGAAATAGACTCATGTGACCACCAGACCTATCTCAACTTTTCTCTCTTTTTTTTTTAAGATTTTATCCATTTATTTGACAGAGAGAGATCACAAGTAGGCAGAGGCAGACAGAGAGAGAGAGAGAGGGAAGCAGGCTCCCTGCCGAGCAGAGAGCCCGATGCGGGGCTCGATCCCAGGACCCTGAGATCATGACCCGAGCCGAAGGCAGCGGCTTAACCCACTGAGCCACCCAGGCGCCCCCCTATCTCAACTTCTAATGAGTAGGTTATAACATCATAGGAATTCTTGAGGTACTTTTCTTGAGAATACCATATGTGAGTACTTCACTATAAAATCAGATTTCCAGGTTTGACCAGATGTTTCTTTGGCAGGATTCACTGCTGATGCACGCTGGAAAGGGAATATATCTTTGGGGAGGCTGTGGGGCATATTATAGAATTAATTTCAGAGTAGAAAGCACCTGGGTAGCTCTTTTGGTTAAGCGTCTACCTTTGGCTCAGGTCATGATCTCAGGGTCCTGGGATGGAGCCTTGCATCGGGCTCCCTACTCAGCGGGGAGCCTGTTTCTCCCTCTCCCAATCCCCCTGCTTGCTCTTTCTGCCAAATAAATACAATCTTAAAAAAAGGAAGAAAGCATAATATAGAAATCTCTTAAGTGGATAGCTTCTGTATGAGTCAAATTGACTATCCTAGAGAAAGAAAATTAAGATTTCACTAAAGTATAGTGAAAATTAAAATTCCCCCAAATTAATTTAGTGTCCTTACACTGTCAAAGTTTTACTTCGGCATAGAACTGCTATTAAAAAGAGAGATCAGTACTAAAAAAAACACTAATACAAACTTTTGCTCCCCAGTTTTTCATGCAAATGGTCCTGTCAGCTCATCCACAGGCCAAGGTGTTTTTTGCCTTAATTAAGGAAAAAAAAAAAGTCTCGGGGCACCTGGGTGGCTCAGTCAGTTAAGCATCTGACTCTTGATCTCAGCTCAGATCTTGACCTCCGGGTCGTGAGTTAAGGCCCCACGTTGGGAGTGGAGACTACTTAAAAAAGAAAACAAAACATTAAGAAAAATCCTAAGGAGGAGGGTGATGAAGCAGCGCCCTCATGTCAGGGTTGTGGAACCGCAGAGGGAGAACCCAGAAAGTATACGCTGCATCTAGTTCACGCTTGAGGTCAGATATCTCCTTAGACCTGTGTTGGCCCCTTGACCTTCACCCTTCTGTTCTCTTGCTCCTGGAGACCCCAGCTAGACTCCCTGCCGACCCTCCCACTCTCTTCTGCTGGACACCAAAGCACCAAAACTACACAAAAACCGACAAAAAAACCCACAAAGCACCAAAACTGCAGTTTTGCTGTTCCCGTTTAAAACTGGCCTCACTGTGAGTGCAGGTTTGCCATGAAAAGAATAACAATCCCAAACATTACGGACGGCATTTAAGATGGGGCAAAATTGCCTGATGTTCCGAAATGCCCTTTAATGAGTCACAGTCTCTGTCAGTTCCCTTGAAGACCTAGGAGACCCAACTGATGAAAGAACTAGGAGCAGGTGTCATCCACAGGGAAGCTGGGAAAATGGTCCGTGGTTCCCCGTGGTTCCACGTAGGACAATGTCAGGGTTAGCCTGGTCCCTTCATAGACTGTTCACTGTGTTTGTGCCCTCCTTTAACTTCTTTCCCCCCCTCCTTCTCTCTTTCCTTTCTTTTTTCCTTTTTTTAAAAAAAGATTTATTTATTTATCAGAGAGAGAGAGCACAAGTGGGGAGTGGCAGGCAGAGGCAGAAGCAGACACCCCGGGGAGCAAGGAGCCTGACATGGGACTGGATCCCAGGACCCTGGGATCATGACCTGAGCTGAAGGCAGATGCTTAACTGACTGAGCCACCCAGGCACTCCTCTTTCTCTCTCTCTCTCTCTCTCCTTTATCTTCCTTCTCTCCCTCATTCCTTCCTTTCTTTTCAAAGTACTCTATACTCAACATGGGGCTTGAACTCACATCCCCGAGATCGAGATCAAGAGTCACACACTGTGCCAGCTGAGCCAACCAGGTGCCCCTCCTTTAACCCTTTGTTGGTGATTTTCTCTTGAGCCCTGGAGGCCACTTTGAACGTGCTTGGCTTGATTGAATAGGAAGCTGGGAGTACCTGGGAGTTTATGCCCGTGCCCCCATGGCCTACACACAAACGTGTAGCTCTTTTTTTTTTTTTTAAGATTTTATTTATTTATTTGATAGACAGAGATCACAAGTAGGCAGAGAGGCAGAGAGAGAGAGGAGGAAGCAGGCTGTCCACAGAGCAGAGAGCCCGATGCGAGGCTCGATCCCACAACCCTGGGATCATGACCCGAGCCGCAGGCAGCGGCTTTAACCCGCTGAGCCACCCAGGCGCCCCACAAACGTGTGGCTCTTGACCAATGACTCGCTGGTGGGTGTAGCTCATACTGCAGAGTTCCTCGTGGGATTCAGGCTGAAGTTACCTGTGGTGACCCAAGGAAGCTGTCCTGGGGGCTATCCTCGGCTTCCTGCTTTTCCCTGGGCTGCTCCTCCTCCCTCCTCACCAACACTTCCAAGGGAGTAGTGCCAATCTGGTCACAGGCATGGGAGCCCTCCTTTCTGTGTCTGCTTCTGGAGACGTGGATGAAGATAGCCGGTCGGCACATATGTCTGGGGACTAAGCTAACGAGCACCGACGCCAACAACTCCAAGTTCATGTGGCTATGCGGCTAACGGTAAGAGCAGAAGTTGTAAACTAGAATCCTTGAGTGCACTCCCAGCTTTTCCTTTGTTAGCTGTGGAACATCAGGCAAAATGGCTAGCCTCTCTGAGCTTCACTTTCATTGCCAAGTGGAGGAGAAATAGAGCAAACTAATAAAGTTGGTGCAAAGCTTAAAAGAAATCATGTTCAAAAACTGGTTTGTGGCGCATACCAAACCCTCAGTAAATGTGAGCTCTGTGGAAAACCCTGTTCTATTTATTTATTTATTGATTGATTGATTGATTGATTGATTGGACAGACAGAGATCGCAAGTAGGCAGAGAGAGAGAGAGAGGAGGAAGCAGGCTCCCTGCGAGGGCCCAACGTGGGGCTCAATCTCAGGACCCTGGGATCATGACCCGAGCCGAAGGCAGCGGCTTAACCCACTGAGCCACCCAGGTGCCCCGAAAACCCTGTTCTTGAGAATCAGAGGAGTCCAGAAGTTCAGATAATTCTCTCTAGCGTGAGTCAGAAGCTTCCCGAGAGAGAGCAACACAGCAGTACGTCTACTCGTTTTGTTGGTACGCGCACACACTCAGAAAAGTCAGTGACTGTGTAAAGTATGGTTTGCTGTGGGCTGTGACTCGGACCCTGGGATCTGGACTAGCAGGGCACCGTCTTATCTGGGTACACAGAACCTCTAGGCATCCAGTGGCCTGACATTTGGGCAATGGGTTTGCTTGAACCATTGAGTACATTGGATCCTGTGTATGAAAATGGACATGAGATTTTGAGCGATGAGAAATAGTCTGTTACTAAGGAAGGAGGTGTAAGATAAAGGAAGAAGAACACAGTAAGAGTGTATCCCCTAAGTACTCTCCGAATGCCACAAGGAATAATATTTCAATAGATGAGACTCTTCCTTTCAAATGATTCCAATCTCTGGTGTTGATTCTTCTACCTTAGGGAGAGGAAATGAAAGAGATTTTAGATGATGGTGCTCGCAGAAACTCTTGAATCTGTGAATTTGAAAATGTCACACGGAAAGTGTGAAGGTCATGTGCATACATTTACATATGATTGAATTTACGTGTGTGTTAATTACTCCCAAAGAAATTAAGATCAGACATATGGAAAAGCATATGTCCTGGGAGGAAAAAAACTCAGGTGTGCTCAGTAAATCAAAGCACAGAAATCTCACCTGGTCAGACTGATGTTGGAGGGCATGTGTGAGTCAAGTCTTTAATGGATGACAGAGAGAAAGTGACTGCATCTCACTAGATTAGGGAGGGCGTTCAAGGGTAGGCAATCTATTTATAAATAGGACTTTGAATAATATATAAAGGACTTCAAATTATATTTGAGATTCCTGGAGGGCTTAAGGCTGCCAGATCTGAGAGACTTCAGCTGTCTATGAGAGCATGCAGAGGACAGAACAGTTGGAGCGGGAAAGACACAGAGTAATGTCCTGTTAAGAAAGGGGTCTCCAGGGACGCCTGGGTGGCTCAGTTGGTTAAGCGGCTGCCTTCGGCTCAGGTCATGATCCCAGCGTCCTGGGATCGAGTCCCACATCGGGCTCCTTGCTCGGCAGGGGGCCTGCTTCTCCCTCTGCCTCTGCCTGCCACTCTGTCTGCCTGTGCTCGCTCTCTCTCTCTCTCTCTATCTGACAAATAAATAAATAATCTTTAAAAAAAAGAAAGGGGTCTCCATTCTTTGTTTGAGGTGAAGTGCAGATCCAAACAAGACATTCGGCAGTATGGGAATGTTCTCCCAGGACTGAGAGGGTTATGATCTGGATGAAGGTGGGGGTGGAGGCTTCTAGCTGGGACTTCTAGAAGGTAGAACAGAAATCAGAGGACCGAGAGTTACAGTGAGATAACCAGAGAAGGAGCTTTCTTCCAGCTCAGCTGCAAACAGCAAGAGGGTTGTCCATCACTAGAGGTGTTTCCCACTTAGCAAAGATACTGTAGAAAGCTTCAGGTAAGTTCTGCCTTTCCCTGACTGCTATGAATATTTCATTTTAATTTTCCTAATCATTTGTGGTCCTTATAATTAAACATAGTCAATGTTCTTAATAAGATATTTTTAAAGTGTCATGAATTTTATACCCTTGTGATTTCCATGAGCCTAGTTAAGAAGCTGTGTCTTAAAGTCAAATATACCACGTATCATGTCATTACCCTCTACTAAAAGCAGTGGATATTAATTATTGATGCTACTTCTCCTATAAAAATGAAGATGATCTTTTTTCAAATGGACAGAATTATTCCAAGCATATTTTTAGTTAAAGTAATTGGAACATGTGTGTATAGTGTAATAATATCTTCTGAGTGCTTGGGGGGGAGAGACAGACGGAGAGAGGGAGGCACTCCATACCAATAATTGTGTCTAGAAACACTTTCTCAAGGATGGGTTGAAGTAAAAGGTCTTTCCCAGCAAACAAAACACAAGAGATTTTCTACTAGGAGATCATAAGTACGGAGTATACTATGGGAACAAGGTGATATTCTCAAGAGAGCATATGAATAAACCCCCCCCCTTTCTCCAGAGAGGGAAGTTCACCATGAAGGAGTAAGTTCCAGTGCCCTATCAGTTCAGTGTTATGGGTGCAGTCAGGATGTATATGTGTGTGTTCCATATTGTATATAATGGTTTTTATCTTGTATCTATATGTGTGTGTTCTATAAAGTATATAATAGTTTCTATATTGTATCTATACACACACACATATATACACATACATACATATAATATATAGATAAAATCTATTGAATGTATAGACACAATATAGAATAGAAAATATGCTGGTGAAGTTTTTCTTGGAAAAGATTAGATTGGGCCAAGGCAGGAGCGGCTGGTAGAGAGCCAGGTTGTAGGTTTGTAGAAATTATTTAGGTTTGGGAGGAAGGGAAGTACAGAAAGTAGAGAAACAAAATATTAGAATTGACGGAACTCTTACGACTTAATAAGATGTGAGGGGGGAAATTCTGGCCAGGGGGCCATGATGAGCACCTAGGCAGATATCTGTTGGTGCCTTTTAGCAAGACAGGATCTTGGGGACAAGATCATTAATTTGGTTCTGAGACTGATGACAAGATGCGTGTCTGTGAGGCATTGGGTGAAGATGTCCAGTAGGCAGTGGAACATACTGGTATAATGTGGAAGGCCCTCGAGGTGACTCGCTTTTGGGATCCAGATGAAATTATGTGGGACCCGGATTAACGCCCAGCTGGAGGCCAGTGCCCTCCCAGTGCCTGGGATTCCTGGTGGCAGGACTGTGGCAGTAGGGGGGGCAGGCGTGCAAATTGTGTTGTGCTCATCTTGGTCTGAATTTCTGCTTCTGCTGAATTCGTTCAAGAGGGTGATTGTCTCCATGTCTTTGTGTGCTGGATTCCTCCTCTTCTGTGTGTTCTCAACTGTGGAAGAGAGTCCCGCTTTATTGAGAACATCAACAACAATTACTTACGCAAGACATTTATTTAGCAAACTGGAAGGTAGATCTTAAAGATCTAATATTAGATCAATTGTTTTCTAACCCCCTTGTTTTTCTGCCTTTCTGCCAGATGAGTCAGCCATGTCTTTCTTCCTCAAGACCCTCTCTGCCACTGTTTTCTAGATCCTTCCTGCAGACTCCTCCGGGAGTCAGTTCGCCGCACTCCATACATCACAGTACTTTCATTTTTTAAAATCTATTTACTTTTTAAATTTTATTATTTTTAAGTGACCTCTGCACCCAACGTGGGGCTCAAACTCGCAACCCTAAGATCAAGAGTCTCACAGTCTACTGGCTGAGCCAGCCCACCCTGGTACTTTCAGCTCCGTCCTCACTCTAACCGTTCCCAAGACCCTTCAGTGGCTTCCCTTGCACAGGGAGCCAGGCCCTGTCCTGCTCCAGCCGTGGACTGCCACGCACGTGCAGTTTTCAGCATGGTCCTTCCTGGGATAGAGCCGAAAGCACTTCATTATCTCCTTGAAGTAAAATAAGGCAGAAGTAAGCCACGGTGTTGATGTTTAGTAACTCGTTTTCTATCAAACATTGGGTCATGAATCCAGAAAAGAAAGTGGGACTAGGGATAAGATTTGGGATGACCAGCATACAGGTCACGAAAAGGGGCATGGCTGGGCCAGTGGATGGCATCTAGGCACAAGATAGAGGGACAAAGGAGACTTGTCAAGAGTTTTCTGCTCAACTTGCAAAAGGGGAAAAAGATGGAGCAATGTTTAGGCCCAAGTCATCTTTGCCAAGAGAGCCCGATGTGGGGGTGGCACAAGAGAGGGGGGCATAGGATAACTGCATGGTTAGAGTCTTCAGGAAGAAATATTGTCTGATTGTAGGCCATGATTTATCAACTGCCATATCGTCTCTGTTATTAGAGTGCAGGCAATATTTTATGAAGCACTGTGTTTCTGGAATCTCAATTCACTTCAATTGGATTTCTGTGATAATGCAGGCTTTTCTTTGAAGAATTCAGATATTCGATGGATGTATAATTATCCTGCCTCTGTTTATTTTTAAGTACTGCGTAAGTTAAAAAATTAAATTCTAATCTTTAGGTCTGCAAAATGAGATGTTATTCCACAGTCTAGCTAAAGGGGAGAATTTGGCCGTGCAAGTGAATGCCTGCTCATCAAGGTAACGGGTTCGCAGAGAGAGGAAAGACGTCTCTTTCTTGCTTTGGTGTCCATCAGAGTGGCCAGGCTGCACATGGGTGTTTATCCTGTTGACTTGACTTTGTGAGATGGATGCAGAGGGCTGGATACAGGGCAAAGCCATGGGCAGTGGTACCAGTCCAGGCCTAGCCCATACTGTGGGGACTTGCTTCTTGACGCTGAAAGGCGAGCCCTGTCCTTGTGGGCTGGATCAGCAACCTGACATCGCCAGGTGCACAGGCTAGGTCTAGAGGTTGGATGCCAATACCAGGGCCAGGTGGCCAGTTACCATCACATGTGCTTGACCATCACGCTACAGGGAGGCCCCCTGGGATGAAATGTGGGCCGATGATCAGTGTGAGATTTCCGAGGTGGATTTCTCACCCAAACCCCTACGGTGCTCCTAACAAGCGCCACAGGGCTGTTGGCTGCACAGAGTCTCAGATGCTGGCCATGTTTCATCCAGAGATGTTGCTGCCCAGCCCAGTCCCCTTCCCCAGAAATAGGAGAGGAAGGGAGGACCTAAGATGACAGGCCCACATATCACCAGCTATACACAGCTGGAACCCATGCCCCAGGAATCCAGCCAGGATTTCCTGTACACTAGTTAGGTCCGTGGGCAAGTGACCAGGACCAGTGCTCATCGCTACCTGCGGGGGTGAGGCCAAGATCTGCACCGAATCAAGTGTGACCCAGTGACTGTAAGCCTTGGGCCCTCGTGGCAGGTGTTCTTGATTGACTTTGTTGTTGGGATGATCTCAAAGGCCTATGACCAGGAAACAGTCATAAGCAGGTCCTGTGAAAGTGGCTTGTTCATAAAGTCGACACCTCTATTTGTGTATACGTCAGTAATTCGAGCCTTTTTATGTCATGACCAATGCAGGATCTAGTAATGGGGTGAGCTTATTTGTGGCAGAAGGTACAGACCTGGTGGCTGACTGTCCTAGGCCACTTCTTCTGGTGAAAAATCTGGTTAAGAATCCCCAGTTAAGGGGTGCCTGCATGGTTTGGTCAGTTAAGGGTCTGCCTTCAGCACAGGTCATGATCTCTGGGTTCTGCGATCGAGCTCCACATTGGGCTCCCTGCCCAGCAGGGTCTGCTTCTCCCTCTCCCTCTGTGCTCTCTCTCTTGCTCTTGCTCTCTCTTAAGTAAATAAATAAAATCTTAAAAAAAAAAAAAAAAAAGAATCTCCAGTTAAATATCTCCACATGCTTATAACCCTTTCATGGTACACCAGTGTCCTTTGATATTGTAGGTTATGCCACAATTCTTCCTAATTCCCTGTATCTTTGTTGATGAAATCAAATTGTTATCTCAGTGTTCTCGTTTATTTAATGACCGAGGTGTGGTAACTCTGTAAAAATATTTCCCAGAAAAGATGTTCACTGCCAAGTGTTAGAAATACCATCCAGTTTCTCATTTAAATTTTAATTATCATACTACTTGAAATGACTCTTCGTGGTAGATGTTTCTTACGCGGTTTTTACTGCTGAGGTGTCTCTTGCCAACATTTTCATTTTCTTTATGCTGTAATTGTCTGGTGCTTAGGAGTCATTCTGTTTCACCAACACTTGGCTTTATGACCTTTCTTTGCAAATCCTCAAGACCCGGGTGCCTAGATGAGGGCGGTTTCTAGGTTGAAAATATTTTTTTAGGTTTTATCACATTTGTGGCTTCTGTTTTGTTTTCGTTTTTTCCCCCCCTTTTCTACCACCTTACAAATTCTAGGTATGTGATTTACACCTTCTTGGGCCTCCTAACACCAAAAAAAGGGGTCATGCTTTGATTCTTGAATCATTTTCAATGTATTGATGCTTGAGGCCAGAGACTTACCTTCTCATTTCATTATCTTGCTATTTCCAGCTTCGTAGAAGTCAGAATAAATCTTTCATTTGCTTTGATATATTTTTTCTTCTTCTGGTTTTTGCCCATTGAAGCAGGAGAAGCGTCAGGGTAAACAAAATTAGGTGAGAAGGCCCCTCTAGTCTACCGGGTATGTTAGAAAGAACGTGAAATTTTGTTCTTAGTTTTTGGCGAAATGAACCTGGGTTCTGGTCTTGACTTGCTTATTTATTAACTTTATGACCTGGGAAAAGAACTTGGGCTCTGAGTCATTTCTTAACCTGAAACAAAGGAAACCATAATGCTTGCTTCATGTGCCTTGAAGAACTATTTTAAGGAGTACATGAGAAAACACTTGGAATTATCTTGCCCTGTGCTAGCGACCGTAATAGATGTCAGTGATTGTTGCTTTTACTCTTGTGATCTTTTCTGCTTAGAAAAACCTCCATACGTGCTTCCCTCAGTTTCAGAGAAGGGGGTCCCTTCCTTTTTGGAAGTTACCCCTCCTTCCGTATTCCTGATTGCATGCCCTCTCGCCTTCTCCAGGGTCTTGATGTCGATGAGGACGTGGAGGATGGTGGCTTCCGGTTTTAAGTCCCTTTCTGGGCAGCGTGTTTCCTACCCGTTACCTCAGACTCTCTCACAACAGCTCCACAAGGGAGGGCTTATGGTCTCTGATCACATGACCCCTCTCCTTGCAGCTCCGTTCATTTTGTTTCTGTGCCCCTGCCTCACTCGCTTGGGTTTCTGTGAAATAACAGACAATATATACATTGATGTTTGTCCCAGCTTCCAGCACCAAGCCCCTAAATCGCTTGGAATTTCCCGGGTGACTGGAATGTCTCTAATGCTAATGAGGTGACTCTTGGTGGGCTACTGGATGGTGACTGTCACCAGAAACCCGAAGGCATGATTAGAAGTGGGGAATTGTCAGCCCTACTCCGCATTCTCTGTGCAGCGGCCGCACATTGTGTGAATGATTGGCCCAGCTCCATGCTGAAGCCTCCAGAAAAGTCTCGGAAGTAAGAGGTGGGGGAACTTCCAGGTCAGCGGACACGTGGAGGAGCAGGGAGAGCGGCACATGTGGACAAAGGGAAGGACCCTTCCCGCAGGACTTGTCTTCGTCGTCCCTTCCATTTGGCCGCTTCGGAGTTGTACCCTTTTAGTAGAAAACTGGTAATGGGGTGAGTACACTGCTTGCCGGGGTTCCGTGAGGCCCTCTAGTTGGTTCATCAAACCTGAGGGAGGGGTTCATGGGAACCTCTGCTCTGCCGCTGGTTGCTCAGGGGCAGAGGCTTTGAGTCTAAACCGGTGCGATCTGATGCCGTCTCCGGGTGGATAGTATTGGATCTGAGCAAAATTGTAGGACGCACAGCTGGCATCGAAGTGCTCGATGGGGCAAAGGGACCCCTCGCCGGGTGTCGGAAGTATTGTAAGTGTGGTGGTAGCTTGAGACCTAAGGGGAGACACAGGAGAAATGAGTTTTACTACTCAGTATTCATCTCTGAGTACTGCTTCTCTGTTACTCTTTTTTAAAAAAGGTTCTTATTATTGAAGTGTATTAGTTTCAGGTGTACAACATTGTGATTTGCCCTGCAAAAATAGAATGCAATCTTGCCATTTGCGACAACATAGTGGACCTAGAAGGCAATATGTTGCGTAAATCTAGTCAGACAGAGAAAGATAAATACCGTGGGATTACACTTCTATGTGGAATCCTTGTACTCTTGTGGGTTCTTCTCATATCTGTGTCTTGGATTTGGGGGTTTCTTGGCTGTGACCTTGGCTTTTTATCCTTAGTCACTGTGCATTCCCTCAGTGACCTTAGCCTTTACCCGCTCCTCTATGTTGACTCCAGAATCGAAGTCCCCACACCTGAGCTGCAGAATGATCAGTTTAGGTGCCTGGTGTATATATCCCACGTACCTAAAACCCAACCTCTCCCACAAGATACCTCCCCCATTTCATCCTAAGAATTTCCTTCCTTCTGTATTCTCACAGTAGGTGACACCACCCAGTCACTCACAACAGAAAACTGTTGGCAACCATCAATTCTTGTGGCTCCTTTGACCATTGCAGTTACCTGATCTGTACAACTTTAAATATTTTTTAAGATTTTATTTATTTATTTGATATACACACAGAGCGCACAGGCAGGGAGAGTGGCAGGCAGAGGAAGAAGCAGACTCCCCACTGAGCAAGGAGCCTGATGCAGGGCTCGATCCCAGGACCCTGGGACCATGCCCTGAGCTGGAGGCAGACGCTTCTCTGACTGAGCCCCCCAGGCGCCCCTCATCTATATGACTTGAAATGAGCTCTCTCGACTTCTGACCACCCATTGGCCAGTTCTGTCTTGGTATTCCTCACTGGATTTGATTTCAGGAGATCTTGATGTTCTCATTGTTAGTCTTGCCTCCTTCGAGTCCATTATCCACACCAGTAGCAGAATGTTCTAGTTGAAATGCTAGCTGTATGCACTGGTTCCCTCTTCACTCATCAGTGACCCCTTACTGTACCGATGCGAGCTCCTTAGTGTGGCCTGGAAGGCTATGAATGATCTCTCTCTCCACCCCTTAGTGCTGCGTTTATGCCCTAGTGCTAACAAATAGGTCTTCTCCTAATATGTCATGCTGTTTCACTCCTCTATGCCTTTGCTGAAGCTGGTGCTTCTCCCTAGATGCCCTTTGCTCTTTCATGCATGGAACTTGCTCCTCTTATGCTTCTAGGCAACTTGGGAGTCTGTTCTTACAATGCCTGTAAGCTTGGCTCAAGTTGCTCTCTCTCCTCTGGGCTCTACTCAACACCCTGGGCTTCTCCCTCTCTTGGAGCTTACAGTGGTGCACACAATCCCTCTTTATGTGTCTGCTGCCAAGAGTTGGTTCCCCGAGGTCAGAGAAGCACATCCTGGGACCTGACATGGTTGGTTTTGGAGCATAACAGATGCTGAGTAAATATTTGCTCATTGGAGCTGAGCTTCTCGCGGAGGACCTAGATAGAGATTTGGAGCCTGGACAGGACCACAGATGATGGTTGGTCCCCCTCACACCCCAAAGGAGAATAAAGATGCATTACTTCATAAAAATCCATGAAAACTGCATTACAGAATCACTAAAGATGACACGCACAGAATGCAAAATACACCAGCTATAAGTTCTGTCTGATTCCTTGGGTTTTATTGATTTAAGGGAAAAGCAAAGGAACATTGTTTTGATGCTTTGTAGAACCTTGGACTTCAGAAAGCGTGATTTGCATCCTGTTAAAATGCCACCAGTGCATCTTTCCTGCTCAAGTGCCTACCCACAGGACTTGACATTTAGGAGAGAGGCTGTCAGAACCCAAGGAACAGCGGATTCTGTCAGTGGTACAAAACCTGAATTGCTTATTCCAGCAAGAGGTCAGGAGAGACAGAGACCCCCTACCAAGGAACTTTGGGTACTGTGTGCCCTGTATTTAACAATAAGTAAGGTTTTCATGATTTTAACGCTTTGTTAAGAACATTTGGAACATGCCTAAAGTAAACAGAAGAGCAGAACAGCCCTTCCCAAGCCCTGATCAACATTCTGCCTTTTCTAAAACTTTTTTTTTTAAGATTTTATTTATTTATTAGTTAGAGAGAGAGAGAAAGAGCGAGCACAGGCAGACAGAGAGGCAGGCAGAGGCAGAAGGAGAAGCAGGCTCCCTGCCGAGCAAGGAGCCTGATGTGGGACTTGATCCCAGGACGCTGGGATCATGACCTGAGCCGAAGGCAGCCGCTTAACCAACTGAGCCACCCAGGCGTCCCAACATTCTGCCTTTTCTGAATCATCTGTATACCCAGGCATTTGCCCTGCCCCAATTTTTTCTTCTGCGATAAAGTTGTGGCTTTCATTTTTTTATATTCAGAAGTGACAAGGCCAGTATACCTAGGTGAAAAAGAGTTCCATCATCAATTAATAATGCCATAAATACCAAATAAATTTATAGATATGTATAGATTTTTATTCTTTTGAATTGTAGCAGCTTAACTTACTTGGGGTTTTTTGGGTCTAGTTTACTTAATAAAATGTGCCCAGAAGAACCACAGAGAAATAATCAGTGCTCCTGTGAATGAATATAATTCCTGTGAATTATATCCACTTTTTTTCTTTTTATTTAAGCTTTATTTAAACATATAATGTAACCCCACCCCCCACTCCCAAACCCTCTCCCCCCCACCCCCCTCAGTTTGTTTTATGACATTAAGAGTCTCTTTTGGTTTGTCTCCCTCC
>ML098686.1:80115-92118 GCA_003697995.1 Taxidea taxus jeffersonii | reverse complement strand
TCCTTCATCCATTTTGAGTCTATTTTCGTGTGTGGTGTAAGGAAATGGTCCAATTTCATTTTTCTGCATGTGGCTGTCCAATTTTCCCAACACCATTTGTTGAAGAGGCTGTCTTTTTTCCATTGGATATTCTTTCCTGCTTTGTCGAAGATCAGTTGACCATAGAGTTGAGGGTCTATTTCTGGGCTCTCTATTCTGTTCCATTGATCTATGTGTCTGTTTTTGTGCCAGTACCATACTGTCTTGATGATGACAGCTTTGTAGTAGAGCTTGAAGTCTGGAATTGTGATGCCACCAACTTTGGCTTTCTTTTTCAATATTCCTTTGGCTATTCGAGGTCTTTTCTGGTTCCATATAAATTTTAGGATGATTTGTTCCATTCCTTTGAAAAAATTGGATGGGATTTTGATAGGCATTGCATTAAATGTGTAGATAGCTTTAGGTAGCATAGACATTTTCACAATATTTATTCTTCCAATCCATGAGCATGGAACATTTTTCCATTTCTTTGTGTCTTCCTCAATTTCTTTCATGAGTACTTTATAGTTCTCTGAGTATAGATTCTTTGCCTCTTTGGTGAGGTTTATTCCTAGGTATCTTATGGTTTTGGGTGTAATTGTAAATGGGATTGACTCCTTAATTTCTCTTTCTTCTGTCTTGTTGTTGGCGTAAAGAAATGCAACTGATTTCTGTGCATTGATTTTATATCCTGACACTTTACTGAATTACTGTACAAGCTCTAGCAGTTTTGGAGTGGAGCCTTTTGGGTTTTCCACATATAGTATCATATCATCTGCAAAGAGCGATAGTTTTTATATCCACTTTTAAATTGTTTCAGGAAGAACTTTGGTATAGTGGTTTAGAGTAAAAGCCAAGTCTACACCAACCCATGGACTAAATGTGGCCCCTGCCTGTTTTTGAAAATAAAGTGTTAATGGAACATAGCCGTCCCCTTGCATTTGTGTAACGTCTGTGGCTACTCTTGGGTGACAGGGCCATAGTGAGTTATCTGTCACAGATTCTATGTCCCATGAAGCCTAAGACGTTTTCTGTCAGTCTCTTTACAGATGAAGTTTGACAACTTCTGGCTTAGTGTAGAAGCTTCCTCTTATCACCCATGGGCCCTTAGATGAGTCACTTAATCTCTTTGAGATAATTTAATATTCTGTATATAGAAGTGAGAAGTCTCTAACTTCTGGGGTTGTTTTGAGGAGCCCAAGAGTTGAAACACATGGGAATACTCGGGAGGTGCTTTGGCCCCTGGTAAGTACTGTTAACTTTGTCCTCGTGACCATTACCAGTACTGTTGGTGACGTGGTGGTCCTGCTGGAGGCCCTGCAAACCTGTGGGCTTCAAGATGCCGGTGTGCCTCTTAGGAATGGAGGAAGCAAAAAAAAGGGGGGGGGGTAATGGAGGAAGCAACTTATTCTGGCCGAGCCAGTTTCTGTATCTGCAAAAGGGCGATAATTAGTTCCCTCGCTGTGAGACTGTTAGAAGGAATGAAGTCAACAAAGCCTTGGAACCTGCCAAAGGCTCAGGAGCTGGGGCTGCTGTTGTGTGTTTCTGCAGCTCTTCTCTCTTGCACGGAGGTACCAGGCACCTGGATTCTTGTAGAGATCTGGCTGGCAGGCCCTCGAGACTTCCTGGGGTTAATAGTCTAAATCTTGATTAATTTACTACAGTTCAGAGTCTAGGCCCCAGCTGTGAAGGTCTAGGATCCGAATTTTGTTATTTCTCCAAGAGTAAGCTCCCCCTTCTTGAACAGATCACGAGACTGATGTATAAACCTCGGTAGTCAGTTTGTACATTTGCTCTTTTTTATTTTTTAAGATTTTATTTATTTATTTGACAGAGAGGAACACAGCAGGGGGAGTGGAAGAGGGAGAAGAAAGCTTCCCACTGAGCAGGGAGCCCGATTTGGGGCTCGATCCCAGGACCCTGGGATCATGACCTGAGCCGAAGGCAAATGCTTAAAGACTGAGCCATGCAGGCCCCCCTCCTTTTTTAAAAAAATAATTATTCATTTATTTTAGAGAGCAAGGGAGAGCACGAGTGGAGGGGCAGAGGGAGAGAGAATCTCAAGCAGACTCCTCACACAGACTCCTCACTGAGCGGGGAGCCCGATGCAGGGGCTGAGTCCCAAGACCCTGAGATCATGACCTGAGCTGCATTCAAGAGTCAGATACTTAATCGATGAGCCCCCCAGGCGCCCCTGTACATTTGCTTTTAACACGAGGACCGCTAAAGAGATCGGGTGCTGCCCCTCAAGACTGCACGGGGAGGTACGTACCCTTCCGTGGAAGTTTACAAATAGATTCAAAACAAGCTTTAGAACACAGATTTTGGGAAATGTTAGCTTAGGATTGTTTGAGTCTCTGTTCTGAGCAGAATGGGGGCTTGTTTGCCATTCTTTTGTAGATGTTGTGAATCAGATTATGGTCTGCACCGAAGAAGCATGGCTGGTTCAGGGAGTCCCAGGGTGCAGGACCCGGTGGCCGGAAGAGCAATTACACACACACTGTCGTGGAAGGAGCTCGATAGTGCACACTGCGAGCTGGTGTGCTGGTTAATGAGTGGCACGTGCCCTGAATTTTACATCTCAAACGCTTGATCGAAAAATATATCCAGAAG
Organism: Taxidea taxus jeffersonii; assembly: GCA_003697995.1. Classification (NCBI taxonomy): domain Eukaryota; kingdom Metazoa; phylum Chordata; class Mammalia; order Carnivora; family Mustelidae; genus Taxidea; species Taxidea taxus. The sequence goes on along the minus strand of ML098686.1, from coordinate 89,487 downwards.
GTGAAATCAAAGCCAATACTCGTAACAGGGGGGAAAAGAAGAAAGCTGTTAGGAATGTTCCCATTTATCTTCATGAAGTAAACATTTGCCTCTTAAAATGAGATATTTATTTGGGAGGAAAACAGACTCTGTCAGTATATCCTTGCAATAAAATAAATTTGCTTATGAAACCAGTTGTGGGTGAAATGAGGTGATTGTGGCTTCTCATAGGCAGTGTACCTGATATTCTACCGGTCTTTATTGAAAATAAAATGTCTTCTCCATCTTCCTCCTGCTTGGATGGGTTGTTGATGTCATTAGGATGTTGTTGGTAGAGAGATTATAATAATTAATTTATATTATGCTTGGACAAAAATCTCCATGTGCTTTTCAGAAATGAATTTTAAGGCATCTAAACGTAAGAACAAATAGCAAAACGCACTTAATGTCACACTGAATGCCTACCTTTCAGCCAGTTCTTTCTAGGTAGACTCAAATTTCAAGTCTGTTTTCTCCCACAATCATTAAATTTCATATGTGCCCTGGATTTTTCTAATCTTTCTGATTATAGTTCTTGATAATATCACTAAAGAATAGCACTGATCGGGGCGCCTGGGTGACTCAGTGGGTTAAAGCCTCTGCCTTCGGCTCAGGTCATGATCCCAGGGTCCTGGGATCGAGCCCCACATCAGGCTCCCTGCTCAGTGGGGAGCCTGCTTCCCCCTCTCTCTCTGCCTTCCTGTCTACTTGTGATCTGTCAAATAAACAAATAAAATCTTAAAAAAAGAATAGCACTGATCCAGGATTGTCATCTAGATACAATACTGTCATCTTGGATTGTGATGATTCCCTGGAACAGTATTCTATAGTATAAACAAATATCTCATTCAGCAAATAATTACTGAGCATCTACTGTGTGCCAGGCATGGTTCTAAGTTCTGGGAATACAGCAGTAAGTGAAAACAGCCCTCATGGGCTTATCTTCTGTTGGAGGGAGTCAGAAATGAAACTAAATAAGTAAATGTGGAGCATGGTAGATGATGATGAAAGGTCTCCGACGAACAGGAAGCAAGAAGATGGGAGAGGGATGGGGGAGAGGGGAGGAGTCCGTTTTTGACCTAGATCCAGGTAGCGTGCTAACCTAACCGGAGGGAAGAAGCACGCCAGCGGGGGCACCTGGGTGGCTCAGTGGTTTAAGGCCTCTGCCTTTGGCTCGGGTCATGATCCCGGGGTCCTGGGATCGAGCCCCACATTGGGCTCTCTGCTCAGCAGGGAGCCTGCTTCCCCCCCCCTCTGTCTCTGCCTGCCTCTCTGCCTACTTGTGATCTCTTTCCCTGTCAAATGAATAAATAAAATATTAAAAAAAAGAAGCACGCCAGCGAAGGTGTCTGGGAGTGGGCGAGATAGAGTGACCTGGTTTGGCCAGCCCTTACTGGTATTTAGCACTGAAGGTCCTGCATCCTAGGAAACTTCTCGGTTCCATGTAGACCCGGATGTTGGTGATCTTACGGGCGAGAGTGCGCCTGGCATAGATCAGCGAGCAGACGAGCGTGGTTGTTGTCGGGGTGTGCCGGGATCCGCCGGGTGAGGTGGGGCATCAGAAGACTCAGGGCCTTGTCAGCATGTTGAGGACTGGCTTCTTTGACTTTGAGCCGAAGGCAGTCCGTGGGCGGTTGGCATTGGAGTGACATAGGTTGATGTCTCTTAGTGAAGGCCCATGCTGGTTTCTCTTTTGAGAGTCACAGAGAGAGCCAGGACAGAAGCAGGGAAGCAACTTGGGAAGTCCTACAATGACCTAGGCTTGGGATGACAACAGCTCGGCCAAAGCTTAAAGTAGCTGGGGTTACAGGATCGCAGGGTTCTCGTCTCATGGAGTCAAACAATGACCCTCTCAGACACAAAAGGGTGAAGCGAAGTGAAAGTTTCTGTAGTGAAGGTGAGAGCAGAAAGGAAAGCAGAGAGCTCTCTAGAGGCAGAGGGGTCTCCAGTGGGTTGCCATGGTGGGGCGGGGGTGGGGGGAGCTGTCACTGGCGGTCTTTTGTTAGGAACTGACCAGGAAGCTTGTGGCCTTGAGATTCTTGTGCTGTCTTGGTTTGAGCAGGGACAATCGAAAACACCCTTAGTGACTGACTTTGTCTTTGAGGTCTGGCCATTTTCTGTAGTTACAGTGTAGCTGGCAAAAAACAAAACAAAACAAAACCCAATTCCCTAACATCCAGGGCCAGGTGGACCGGTCTGTTCCCTCATCTCTGGTTTTGTACACCTCAGCATTTCTCCACAGTTGGGATTTCTGTGAGCTTCCTCGGGGGAGTCAGGGGCCTCCTCTCTCTCCCTGCCTACATCTTAACCCTTTCCTTGCTCACTGGGAGAAGCTACCATCTTGATTCAGGAGCCAGGACATTGTTGGTATGGCAGGATTTCTCTGCCGCTGGTTCTCCCAGTTCTTAGTCACTCTGCTTCGAAGAATGAAGAGGTAGACCAGATGAACAGTGATGGGCAGCGAAGCAGAGTTTATGGAGCAAAGGTCCAAATCTCCCTGAGAGGGAGGGGACCCCAGAGGGTTGCCATTGAGTTTCTAAGTTTAAGGGGTTTTACGAACTTTTTTGTGGAACTATCCTAAGCAAACAGGGTGTGCGGAGTCGTGCCAATCAGAGTCGTGCAAACCAGTTGTGCCAGTTGGATCTGTCTACCTATTAGGTTCATGTCCATGTGCGGATGGTTGGTTTTTTTTTTTTTTTCCCTGAACTTTGAGGGCCCAGTCTTAACTGCCTCTTGCCTGTAATGGTGATAAATGCTTTGTGGTTCATTGTTTTATTTTAGGACTTTTTGCAGAAGTGATTTCTGCAAAGCAGAATGTTCGTGCAGTCCTGTCTAAGCTACAAGCAACAGGATGTCACTGCTGTTTGATCTCAGCTTCCCTGACTCTATATTTTCTCAGTGGGGACCTTGGCCCTGTCTCCCTAACTGTCTGACTCCTAACATTGGCTCAGGCCAAAGGCGAGGTCGCCGCAGCTGTGAGAGGTGGCGGGGTTCTGGGTGACTCAGGAGCTTTTTGTCCTGAGTTACGCAAAGGAGAAAAAGACCGTTAATGGGGACTGAGAGGAACAGCGTTTGAAAGGGAAGGTTCAGGGGTCAAGATGGAGGTACCTGTTCGAAATGCAAGTGAGAGTGTTACGTAGGGGGTTCAGAAGAGAGGACTGGCCTGTGTGTTGCCACGGGGACTCAAGACATTCTCCAGGCTCTCAGTTCGTGATGGAGGTGGCTGTTTCACACCACAGCTGCTTCCCGCAAACATTTTATTCCAATTCTGTCCTATATTAATGGGTCTAAAAATGCAGTGTGATAATAAATCCATCTCCCACAACAGGTGTTGATTGGAATTAAGTGAGGTGTAAGTGTGGGCTACCGTATGTTTGTTTTCCCACAAGACTTTAATGAGTTTATCTATTAGTTTAACAAAGCAAATTTTTGAATCTCAGGAGATGGTTCATTACGCCATAGTTCTTGAAGAATGCCTAAAGCTACTGTTCGGTTGATTTAAAAGCATTCTTTTACTAATTTTCCAGAGACAGTTATTTTAAATTGTTCTGAATTGGGGAAATGGAGACGGGAAAAGAAGCAGTTGGGTTGTATTGAGCCTAGTTTCTACTGTGAGATCTACGAGGGAAATGAGCTGTTCCCCTCCCTCCATCTAAATAAGCTTGGGCCAAGCTGCTGTGGGGCAAAGCAAGGCCCGATGTGTCACCTTACCAGGCTAAATATTTCAGGAGAAGAAAAGGTTGCCTTGTTGATTTTGTCTGAGTGGAAGAGCTGGGATCACCCGTGTTTTGGGTTCCGCCTGTACGAGACATCAGGGGCGAAGTAGTTCTCCGCCTTGGCTGCACGTTGCCATCATCTGGGGACTTAAAAAATACCTGGGTCTGCTCCCAGTGACTGTGGCCTAATTGGTCTGGGGTGGGACCTGGGCCACAGGACATTTTCAGTCTCCGAGGTGATTATAATGTGCCAGCAAATCAGAGAACCTCTGGCCCAGAACAGGTTCTGCTCCTGTGTTTTACTGGTCCATCAACATTGAGGTTGTTGTTTTGTTTTTAAAGCTTTTATTTATTTGGGAGAGCCAGAGAGCGCATGCATGTGTGGGGCAGGGCAGGCAGGGAGCGAGAAGGAGAGGGAGAAGGAGAGAATCTCAAGCAGATTCCACGCTGAGCCCTGAGCCCGGTGCAGGGGCTCCATCCCAGGACCCTGAGATCACGATCTAAGCCGAAATCAAGAGTTGGTCACTTAACTGACTGAGCCACCCTGGCGCCACAACAGTGCAGATTTTTGTAGTCATCAAGTCCTGTTGTTAGAAGGGAAAAACAGCCCAGGAAGTGTAATAAGAATCTTCTGTGTTCACATGGGTTCTGCTTAATTAGAAGACTTCTGTGGGTGTATTTAAAATTGGAAATAAAGTCCATGCATGTTTTCATGTTTTATCCTTTCCTCTGGAAAAACATGGGAGATGCATTTCCTGTGATTATATGTTCCAAGTGACCTAAGGCCGATTTGGGAGACTGAATTCGATGGCTATACAATTAACCACTGGCCCTCTTTCTGCATGCCATAGGTCTTACCTCTTTAGATGGAAAAGACATTTCAAGCATGACTTTAAAAGCACCTTGTAATTTTCCCAAATTTCTTCCAGAATACTAAGTCCTGCTAACTTCACTAAGCTTGGTTATTATGACAGCTTATTTCCCCCCCTTTACGATATAAAAAAAGTGTGTAGCGCTACAAATAGCTTCTTCTTTCTCCTAAGACAGATGGGAAGCTTGGAAGTGCAATCTTGAAGCGTGGTTATTAGTGTGAGTTACTGATAAATTCGGCAACAAATTACTGGTTCACTTTTGGGTTACCACTGTTGGCAGAGTGATGATAAGGTGTCACTTGTCTTGTTGGTTTACACGTATTCTTCCGCATGGAAAATGTTTGGGAATAGGCTTCCCTTGGGTATCATGGGGTCTTCCATAGTTTTGTGAGGCGGAGCTAGTGTTTATTGCCTCAATGTCCCCTCTCACTAGGAGTGTCATCAAAGAGGAGCCTAGTAAGAAAGCCCTTGGCCAGTGAGCTCTTGGAGCAGAGGTAGAAAGGCTTTCTGATTCTCCCTTCCAGCCTGCTGGATTTCCCCACACAAGCCAGACACTGTACTTGGGAATCTACAGAGAATATCTATATCACCTTTCTAGGGGCTGAACCTCCAGAAGCGGTTCATACAATAGAAGTTTATCCCTTGCTCACATCCCTAGGCAGCACATTCTGGATGGGGACGGCCCAGGTCTACGTGGTCATTCAGGAATCCAGCCTCCTCCCATCTGGTGGACCGGCCTTTCTGTAGATCTGTAGAGTCTCCATTAAGCTAGTGGAGTGGGTTAAAAGAGTGAGGCCCCTAAGTACGAGAGTTTCAATTTATTGGATTTGGGACTAGCGCATTCACTTTGATTGCTGTGGCTAGAGTTCGTCACACAGCCATGGCCAGCTAAAGAGAGTGCTGAAAAACCTAGCCTTGCGGAAAGAAGAGGAGAAAGCAAATCCCAGGAGCTGTAGCAGGCTCCTCCGTAGCCTCGGACAAGAGGGTTTGGGGAGTATGACTATAGCCTACCTCTAGAGGCAGTTGAGGTGTAGCACTGAGAGCAGCAGGCTTCCCAACAGGGAGACTGGGTCCTGGACCCCACTCTGCACCCACCATAGTTAGGGCTTCATTCCTCATTTCTTTCCCTATGAAGACGAGGGTCAAAGGATGAGCCAGCACTTGGGAAATTACTTGGGAAGTATCATCTTTCTGTTGTGTTCTACAGTCCCTTGCACAGGGCTAGGCATAGCCTGTAATTGCCTTTCTGTGACTCGCTTTTCCAAATAGAAGTTTTCCATTTCATTGACGAGAGTAGTGCGTTAGTTCCTTAGGGGGTACGGCCTTTTACAAGGAGTTCAAGGAGTTCAGAATTCGGGGGCCCTAACTGCACTACTGATGGAGTTTTGATACAAACACCAATCTGAGCATTACCTTCTTATTGAAAATTGTCTTCGAGAGTCCTCACAATTCCCTTTTCTTCTAGAAACAGTCCGCAGTTCCTTCCTTCCACTGCCAGTTGGGCCCCAACCTGCCCTGGAGTGAAATTTGACTATTAGTTTTGGTTCTGTTGCCATTTTTTACGTTTTGTTATTATTATTTTGATTTTGCACTATTGCTTACCAGTATGGAAGACTGGGGTTGTGGCTTCATAGCGCATAAATAGGTAATTGATGGCCTATGTATAAAGCAGTTACCTGTTAAAGTATGTGAATGAGAGTGTGGGAGAAGCCAAGGAGACCCTCCAGGGTAACTGGACTAGAAACCACATGGCTTGGCTGGTTGGGTTATCGTGGAAAACTGCTTACCTTTTCAGAGGGCCTCAGTGTGTTAATTAATAAAATAAAAAGTTAGTCTTCTCCGACGCTCTTAAACCTTCCAGCTATAGACTCTACTGTTATATATCGGTTGACTGGCAAGGGAGGGAAACAGTGTTTTGGTGCTGGAATGGAAAACTTAGGATGTTTTTGGGGTCTACTCATGTCAGTGATAGATACTATTTCTAGTTTATTGTTGAAAGGACGGATTTTTTGTTCGAAGGTGCATTGAGGTATGCCACGTTAGCTGTGGTAGGTTTGCCTCCTCCCTGTCAATAGACGCTTCTAGTGCTGGAGACATTTTTGGTTGTCACGTCTGAGTGGGGTGCTATGGGCATCTGGCGGGGCCGAGGCCAGGGAGGCTGCCCGGCCCTCACAGGGCGCAGGACGCCCTCCCCCCCACCCCTTCCGAAGCAAAAGTTCTTGCCTCCAGATGTCAATACTGCTGAGTCTGAGGAACTTGGAATTTGACGCAGAAGGTGGAGACTCAAATCCTCCAGTGTTGTGCCTTTGGGATAAGGGAAGGCAGGTTGAGGATTTAGTGGGTATTTTTTTGAACCCGTGTAACTTAGAATTTGGCATAGACAGGTGAGGGGAGGGAGAAATACAGGGAACAGTGAGAAGATGTCCCTCAAAATCATGTACTTGGATTTGGTAACATTAACTTATTTATTTAGTTTAAAGATCTATTTAGTTGCGCAAGAGCACCCATATAAGCGGGGGGAGGGGCAGAGGAAGAGAATCTTCAGGACCCTGAGATTATGAAATGAGCCTAGATCAAGGGTCAGCCTCTTTTTTTTTTTTTTAAAGATTTTATTTTTTATTTATTTGTCAGAGAGAGAGAGAGAGAGAGAGAGCAAGCATAGGCAGATAGAGAGGCGGGCAGAGGCAGAGGGAGAAGCAGGACCCCTGGCGAGCAAGGAGCCCGATGTGGGACTCGATCCCAGGACGCTGGGATCATGACCCGAGCCAAAGGCAGCTGCTTAACCAACTGAGCCACCCAGGCGTCCCAAGGGTCAGCCTCTTAACCAACTGAACCATCCAGGCACCCCTGGATTTGGTAACATTTAATTCCCAAAGTGCTAATGGACTTGTAGCAAATTCTCACTGGTAAAATTGCAGATTCCTGGATGCTTCAGAGAGAACTTCCGGATGCAGAAACGCCCATGTGCTTCTAACAATTCTTTATATCATTTTGGTGAGGAGTAACATTTAGCATGATGAATGCCACTGTGTTTAAAAAAGAAAAAACTCTAAAAAATATCTTTCTTGGTTTGTTTTGGATGAACTGCGTACCTGAGCCACGTGTCCAATATTTTTCTCTTAAAATTCTCTGACCATCTGGTTGATTTGTAACTCCTGATAACTCCTGATAATAAATCTGTTTATTAGTTTCATGTAAGGAACTGCAAGAGGGGAGAAGATATAGAGCAATCCCAGTATTGCAGTTGGGTAAGAGGTAGGACCAAATGACTAAGATCAAGTTACATGACAGTGTCATGAACAGGGAAAGTTACTTTGCAGTATTCCTTTATGCATCATTGTTTCTTTTGTAACTCTATGAGGGGGCCACAAGGTATGACTTTGGAAGCCAAGGCAGAATATTCATACTGTTGAAATCTCAAAGTCTATAGTAAGGGGTATTGTGCCAATGTCAATTTCCGGGCTTTGACAATACAGTATGGTTAGGGAAGATTAAGTTAGCATTCAGAGAAGCTGGGTGAAGGGTACGTGGTAGCTGTCTATTATTTTTTGCAGTTTTTTGTGAGTGTAAAACAAAATGTTAAAATCAAAACAACTAGGATGGTGTTCCTGCTTCCAACAGTAAAAGACATATAAATAGTTATCCTAAAAAGAGAGCACACCTTGCTTTTTTGTGGGAAAATGTAATAATACTCCCACATGTACTATGGGATTCCTAACACTCAGTTATAAACACTGTTATGTTGGATCTGTGAATTAGTAAAACTATGTTATAGAAATAGTAATTTCTTTCATGTAAACGTTTATCAACATATCACATGCACTCAGAAATCTCAAGTCCACAGCTAGAGAGTGTTCACAAATTGGACCCACTCATGGCACGGGCACCCAGATCAGGACTGGATTATGACCAACACCCAGGACCACCACCATCCCCATCCCCTCAATCCCTAACTGGACCCCTCCCTTGCCAAGGTTAACCCATATCCTGCCTTTTGGTACTACAGATTAGCTTTAACATTTTCTAACTTTGGTCTAGTGAAATTTCAAGCGTCTCACATCTTCTACCCAGAGACAGACGTGGGTCTAGCACATATTAGCAGGCGGGGTGTGTGCTGCTCAGTTGAAAGGTTTCCATTCTAACACCACATGCAAAGAGCTGCCCTCGATCTCTTCTCTGCCATTTACCTGTGCCAGCTGAGCTTCAGTAGGATTGGGTACCCCAGGTTCTCCTTAATTTTAGAACTTAAGTTATAGCTTCTGCATGTCATTTTAAGATAAGAGTAGGAGCCTTTATTTGGTGAAAGTGAGGTTTTTGCATGGTAACCAGAAGTCAGTACTGCATCTTTTGTCATTAATGAGCTACTTAGACAAATACACGTCAAAGGTTGTGAGTATCAGACTCTGCTGGGGATCTCCTTAAAATGCAGATTCTCATGCTGGAGGTGTTTGGTTCAGTTGTGGATTCTGCATTTCTACCAAGCTCCTCCCACTGATATTGATGCTGTGGGTACAAGGACCACATTGATGTAGACATTCCCTTCCTTCCTTCCTGCCTTCCTTCCTTCTTTCCTTCCTTCCCTTCCTTCCATGTGATTATAGTTGAAACACAATGTTACATTAGTTTCAGGTATACAACGTAGAGATTCAAGAAGCTTATACATTATGCTGTGCTCACCACAAGTGTAGCTCCCATCTGTCACTGCACGATGATATATATATATATATATATATATATATATAATCTCTGCTTCAGTTTATGCATCT
>ML098686.1:31825-80015 GCA_003697995.1 Taxidea taxus jeffersonii | reverse complement strand
TTTTTTTTTGTTTGTTTGTTTGTTTTCTTTTGTTTTGTTTTTAGAGAGGGAAGGAGAATGGGCTGGGGAAGGGCAGACAGAGAGATTCCCAAGCAGGTCTCACGTTCCTCAAGGAGTCTGACACAGGACTTGATCTCACAACCTGGAGATCATGACCTGAGCTGAAATCAAGAGTTGGATGCTTAACTGACTGAGCCACCTAGGCATCCCCATAGCAGGGTTTTGTGAGGACTGAATGATACCATACATGGGAAGTGCTTCCAGCAGTGCCTGGCATAGTCAGTACTCAGTAAAGGTCATCTTCATCAGTCAGTGCCTGGGCAGTTGGAAATAGTCTCTGTCAATCACTGACACTGAACTAGTAACCATTTGGCTTTCTAGGTGGGTCCGTAGGTATTTCTGTGAGAAGTGTTGAGGCTAGAATTCAGTCTTGGCATTTGGATTGGGATGGGCATCGTGAAGGCACGGCAGTGCTGCAGTACCCAGAGTCAGATCAGTGACAGGGCAGTGGTTGGAATCTTATAAGCAGTGAGAGTGTAGGCTCTTGGTATCTGAGCAAGACCCTGATGAAATAAATGATTGGGTGGTTGGGCTTAGGATGACTTGTCAGTGTGGCAGTTTGTAGGACTTTTGATTCATCTTCTTTCTAGATCATCTGATGTCAATGTTTGAATGTTGAACCTTGGCCTATTTGAAATCTGTAACAGTTCTTAGCTGGTAATTAGCAGCTAGCTTGTAGAGGCATAAGTCAAGGTGGAAAATAAACCTCGTACTCAAGGTATTTTTAAAAGAAAACACAATTCTTGCATGAAACCACAACCTAAGAGAAGAAAAATGCCTGTCATTTTAGTTACCAGTGCTACTGACGTGCCCACTTAGTCTTTTAATAAAATCCAGCTCGTGCCCCCTGCCAATTGTGGTCTTCTTCTAGATAAAGATGACTTTATGGAATAGTAGGTATATTTTGTTTGTTTTTGTTTTACAAAATGAACTTGGGTCAAAAGCACTCAGAAAATGCTAGGAACATGACATTTTGAAAGTATTAGGTAAATGCCTGAAATTGTTAAAAAAGAAGGTTCCTGTCCATTTTACTCAATTTGCTTGTAATTGATATTTTTTGCCAAAGTACAGTATGACATGTTTTTTGCACTTAGGGTAATTTGGCTTTCAAATCAAACACATTCAGAGACACCACAAATTTTTCAAGCATAAAAGGTGGTATAGATTTGTTTTCCAAATACAGATCGTATCATGAATTAAAAAAATTGAAATGGATATAAATAATGGTTTGTGTCAATGTAGGGTTTAATCATATGATATACTAAGATGATAGCATGCTCTTAGTTTATAGAAGCTTCTGGTTCTTTGCAGTGCCTGTCCCATGGGGCGGGATGGGGTAGGGGGGATTTTAGTAGGCACCTACTAGAGTATGTAGTGCTCATGATTAATGTTAACCTTCATGTTTTGCTCTTGCCGTGTCTATACCTTGATGAGAGGATGAAAGTCTGTGTGGCTTTTTTCTGCTTTGTCTACAGAGAATTCGCTGGGGAAACTTTTCTCTTTGTAGTACATAGGCATTTCTGGATATAAAAATGCCTGTGATTTCATTTGCATCCTTGACCGAAATATTTTTTTACTGGGTTGTCCCCTGCACTTTGTTTCTCTTTACTCATTATGGGATATTATGACATCACAACATTGCATCCATATATTAATTCACGTAGTTATTTATTGATCGATTTGCCGAGTCAGTAAGTTATGAGTCTTTCCCGTGTGGAAGGGGAGACCTACTACAAGAACAGAATGTGTGGTCAACATATTCCCATGGGTTTGGGGACCCGTCAATGGTCATTAGGATATACATATCCTAATATATATATCCTATATACGTATACTAATGTGTATGTCATATATATGTATATATATATATATCTCCTAATATATATATTCTATATATATATGAAAAATATATATATATATTTAAGATTGAAAAAATACAGGCTTGGTATTTGCTCTTTCCAGTTAAAAATTAAAAGAGAACTAAAATCAGGCACAGATCCAATTTTTGTCAGCCAGAAGCTGTTATATTATGAAAAGCCCTCTTTTGGAAGAATAATCCAAAATTATGAATACAAATTGGCAGACCCGCGCCTGGAGCCTCTGAGAGGAGCTGCGCAATTAGGGTCTTTAAACGGAGACGTCATTAGCCTCTCAGTCGATCCTCTTTGGAGTGAAAATGGGCCACTCTACTCTGACCAAGCGCATGTTCATTCTTAAACTTCTGTAAAAAAGAGATAGCACCGAGAGAACAATAAAGCGAAGAAACAATATGATTGAGTTTTATATCTTATGTCAGCAGCCAAGTAATCCACTGAGTGTGGCCTTCGTTTGTTGCATCCATCTATTCCTTCTGGAGGATTTGTTTCTGGAGGGGGGTCAGGGCCAGGAAGGCAGCAGAGGGCCTGGCTTTGGCTCTTCTGCCTTCCGTGTCTATATGCTCGCTCCACCAGGATCCCAAGATGGCCCCGGCTTTCCAGCTGCAAGTTCTGGAGAGGAGGCGCGCACATAAATAACCATTGTCCAGGATAGGGTATGTTTCCTTTTCAGAAGGCAGCAGCGAGATGTGGTGTTACAGGAACCCAGGAGAGCTAAGATAACTGCCAGCTGAGGAAATACAAGCTCTCCCAGAAAGGTAACATTTCAGCACGACTTTGATTGACGGTGACATTTGAAGGTATGAGGATGCAGCAAAACAGGATTTCAACAGGATTCCAGAGGACTTGATACAAGTCTCAGAGGAGGGGAGGGCACGAGGCCAGCTCCTTGAGACAGAAACGCAGGGAACAGAGAGCAGAAGTCGGAAAGGAGTCCCCTCCCTGGACAGCCAGCGGGGCTGTGGGGAATTGTCCTTTTGTTGAGTGGGTAATGGGAAGCTCATGAAGAAAATGGAATTGGAAGTGACCAGGACCTTTGAGGAAGATTAATTGATGATATTCGGTTGATTTGGAGGTGAGTTTAGCTTAGCCCCTTGACTTAACTGATAAGTAAACTTGGACCCAGGAGGGGCAGCGACTTGTCAAGGCTACAGAGTGAACTAGGGAGTCAACCTTGGTCTCTAGATAGACAATGTTTCCTTCTTGCCACCAAGAAATTTTGGGTCAAGATCAATAGCCATATAACTTTTTTCTTTTTTCAAGTTGGTTCTACACCCTGTGTGGGTCTTGAGCTCAGGGCCCTGAGATCACGAGTCACGTACTCTACTGACTGAGCCAGCTAGGTGCCCCTCCAGTCCTATAACTTGATTCACAAAAACCTTTCCCCTCCCTATGGCATGGTAGAGGTAGAAAGGAATAAGATAAAACTGATGGTTAGCTAAAATAACAGATATTTGATTGATCATAAACCAATTTTCAAGGGCTTTTTTTTTTTTTTTTTACACAAAGTAGCACTATCTGATAGAAACGAGATGCATAAGAAGTTAAAAATTTCCCAGTGGTCATATTAAAAAAAGTTACAAATGGTGCAATTAATTTTAATAACGTACTTGACTTAACCCAAAAGATCTAGAAAATGATCATTTCAATGTGTGATCAATGTAAAAAGTATCATTAAGACATTTTACTGTTTTTTTTAATGTAATTATTATTTTTTTAAGATTTTATTTATTTGAGAGAGAGTGACAGAGATAGCGACAGAGATAGAGCATGAACTGGGAGGAGAGGGAGAAGCAGGCCCCCCGCTAAGCCGGGAGCCCAACTCGGAGCTTGATCCCTGGACTCGAGGATCATGACCTGAGCCAAAGGCAGATGCTTAATCATCTGAGCCACCCAGGTGCCCAGATAAAAAGCTTTAGACTAAGGTTTAAAAGAAGGAGATTTCTGGGGACACCTGGGTGGCTCAGTGGTTAAGCATCTGCCTTCAGCTCAGGTCATGATCCCAGGGTCCTGAGATTGAGCCCCACATCGGGCTCCCTGCTCGGCGGGAAGCCTGCTTCTCCCTCTCCCACTCCCCCTGCTTGTGTTCCCTCTCTCGCTGTGTGTCTCTCTGTCAAATAAATAAAATCTTTAAAAGAAAGAAAAAGGAGATTTCTGAATTTTTCGTTTGGCATTTTACATTCTAATCAGTCTTACTTTTGGCTGATGTAGCTAGTATTAGGAATTATAAGAAATAACTGAATAAATGTCCCCAAAGTCAGCCCTCTGTGTGAAACATAGAATCCCACTTACTATTCTCCAGTTACAAATCCCGATGGGGGCTCTGCTTAGGTCTCAAGTTTCAGAAGGTAGTGCCTTCCTTCCTTTCTTTCTTTCTTCCTTTTTAAAAAAGATTTTATTTACTTATTTGACAGACAGAGATCACAAGTAGGCAGAGAGGCAGGCAGAGAGAGAGGAGGAAGCAGGCTCCCTGCCGAGCAGAGAGCCTGATGCGGGGCTCGATCCCAGGACCCTGGGATCATGACCTGAGCCAAAGGCAGAGGCTTTAACCCACTGAGCCACCTAGGTGCCCCCAAGGTAGTGCCTTTTCTTAATAACGATCCCACCTAAAATTTAGGGTTATTGTTAACAAATAAGAGTGTCCCCCATCCCCACCCCACCTCCCCAAGTCCAAAGAAGTACCAAGTTTATTTTTTGACAGGAAACACCCGGGAATGATTGTTTTTTTCCAGCTCTTGCTGGATTTTCACCCATTTCAGCTGCTGCTTCTGGTCACAAATGCTTCCAGCCACCTGTTCTCTGAATATATTCTTTTCCCAACTGGCTTCCCATTTGTTTTGATACGGGCAAAGCAGATTCCAGCCATCGCTCATTTATTAAGCCCATTCAGTCTGAAAAGCTTTGTCCACATGCAGCCAGGAAGAAAAAGTCATGGGCATCATTTCCAAATCTAATTCTAAAAGTGAAAAAACAGCACGTCAGTTCATCTAGCCCGCAGCTTAACTCCTAAGGGGAAAATGAGATAGAGAAGATACTCCTCTCGGATTGGAGCAGAAGTGGAAAGGAAAAAGCTACAAGGGGGCTGTACAGTGCCTTGATTTTCCATATTACCTAGATGACATGGTACAGCAAATGCTTTCATGGCGCCACAGGAAACCCTGCACACTCCCTGTACCTGCACGGGCCAAGGGCTCCCTGTGGGAAGCGCCCGGGATTCACTGTGTGAAGACTCTGTTTTGCTCTTCCCTGGGGTAAGTCAAAAGTGCTATAGGGGTCGGCGTTTCTGAGAGCAGTCCTCAGCTAAGGACCTCTGGGACTTGGAGTGTAAATACCCCAGCTCCTCCCTCCTCGGGTGGAATCACCATGAAGCAAGGTCTACAGGGTCTTCCAGGAGTGCCCGTCAGGACTGAGCTCCAGTCACTCCCTTGTGATCAACACTCCTCTCCTTGCCTTCTCTTTCACGTCCCTGCTCTTTATATCAGAGCTTCTGGAACCATCTCACAGATCAAGAGTTTTCACCAAATCCCTGCCATCGCATGCACGTTGGTCTTGGGTTCTCAGCGGCCCCAGTGTACTACTGAGAGTTCCAAGAGGTCTGTCCCATCCCTTATCTTTCCAGCAGCACCCGGGGATGGAGCTAATATTCTCCTTGGTGGACCGAACCTTCCCCTGGCTGTCACTCATGCGGCCTGCTGCCATCTTGGCCTCCTCTGGTTCATGGCAGCACAGCATCTGCTACCCCCCTGCTTGCCTGGGTGCTCGGGGCTGCTCGAGGTTTCCTTTTCCAAGCACAGAAAGCGATTTGTTTTCAGGTAGTGCAGTGGTTTTCCTAGTCTTTCAGCGAGCGGGATCTTGGTCTCTTTCTTCAGGGCCACCTCGTGCGGGCTCATGCATGGTAGCCATTCCTCACAGGTTCCTCTCCAGCTGGGGCAGGTGGTTTCCTCCGGACTTTGCCTTGCATCTCCTCTGAGAAGAGTATTCCATTTCTCAGTCCTTTTCCATGTGAGGTCCTGGCTCTCCCCAGGCCTGCTTTAACACCCCGGGGGATTTCCTCACTCCACATTGTGACGTCCTGGGGAATGCAACAACCTCTTTCCCCGTTGCTCCCAGACGTTCCCGGGTGCAAAGATGCCATGCTTCTCTGGGCAGGCTGGCGGGTCCCGCCGAAGAGCACAGTGACCCAGACACATACTCTGAATGGAACCAGAGTGCTTGGGCTCAAATCCCTGCTTCGTCACTTGCTCGCAGAAGACCCAAGTCTCCTCTGTGCCTCAGTTCCCTTATTTACAAAATGAGGATAATCACATGACTCACCTTGTAGGGTTGTCAGGAAGGTTAACTGAGGTTACCCGTGTAAAATGTCCTGTGCGCAGGCACACCGTTGCCTTGTTATTTAGCACACATGAACACACACGCATACACACCCACCCTTGAGTCTCAGACACACTAACGCACAACCTAGAGGTAAAAAATAATTTTAAATGGGGAGCCCGGGTGGCTCAGTCGGTGGAGTGTCTGACTTTGGCTAAGGTCCTGGTCTCAGGGTCCTGGGATCGAGCTCCGGTTCGGACTCCACATTGAGCAGGGAGTCTGCTGCTCCCTTGCCCTCTTCCCCTCCCCCGCTGATGCTCATGGCTCTCTCTCGCAAAGGAATAAATACAATCTTTGGGGAAAAAATGGCCTTAATTGCTTCAGGTTTCTAGTCTAAGCTTTTGTTCTCAGTGCTTCATATTTAGTAAAACTGCTATTAAAAAAGAGAGAGAGAGAATAAAAGCAAGCTTAGGAGAGAAAAAGAGAGCTGTCCAAAGGAACAGCTCTGTAGTATAAATGTTGAATCAAAGGCGGCTCTGTTGTGAAGACCCAGGTTATTTGCTGGCCACACTGGTCAGGGAAGGTGGGGACTGGATTTCAGATTCAGTTCCTTGGACTTTGGAACAAGGAAGAGCACCTATGCCATCCCTGAGAGCCAGACCGCCCCCTCCTGGTAACCGTTTGGGGCCTGCTGTTTAGTAAAGAGTGTTACTCCACAGAAAAAGTCCGTTTACTTCATCCGAGCCATAATAAGCCTAAGGATGGTGACTGTTCACATACCTTGAAGTCCCCATTCCCTCAGGGGAGCAATACTGCCAGGCTACTGGGAGGGCAAGCCTTCCATGCTGCCGCCTACGGAGTTCGACGTCCTCTGCGATCTTCCCTTCCTCTGTCCCAGCCTTCCCGCTCACTACCCATGACTTAAGAACGGCTACCTTTCTCTACCACTCAGTGTGGTCACCTGCAAACTGGAGACCCCACCATCACCAGCGTCCTGCTCTCTGTCAGTGCGGTGTGCCCCCCTGATTCTTGGCAGGCCTGCTGTATCTCAAAAGGCCGAGTCCTCCTCCTGTCATGACCAGCTCCTTTCTGGAGGCACCCGAGGCCTGCCCTCCTCCTGCTTGCTCACCATCCTGTCTCAGCTTCTCCCAATGTCTTCCCTTTGCTTCTGTCTCCCATTTCTTGGAGGAAAGTAAAAGAAGCCCCAAGGGTGGTGAGGAAAGAAGTAAAAGAACACCAGGGAAAACAAAAAGCCAGCCTCTGCTTTGTTTTCAGTAGTGAGTGCTGATCACCCACTCCAGGGGGCAGGGAAGTTCCAAGGACAGTAGAACAACTTTCTCTTTTCCCGTTCTCTGTGGCACTTTCCACAGTGGGTGGGGGGATGGGTGAGGTAGGTGATGGGGATGAAGGAGTGAATTTATCGTGATGCGCGCGGGGGATGTGTCGAGTCACTGTATTGTACACCTGAAACTGGCTTCTCGCTTCATGTTAATCATACTGGAATCAAAATAGGACAAAGTAAAATAATAAATTTCCACAGAATGTTAGGCCGAAGTACAATTTCCTTTCTGATGGAATTTCATCTCCCAAGCAAAAGAGTTAGATTAAAAAAAAAAAAATAGGGAATCTACCACGATCCACATGAAGTTAAGTTTTCAGAGCTAAGAATTCTGCACCCTTTGAATCTTTATTAAAAAAAATTCTCTCCGGTCAAGCAACCTTTTGTCATTTTTTGTTAATTTTAATATTAGTACTGGGATTTATTTCATGAGAGACATTGTGCTTCGCAGATAATTATCTTATTTGATTGTCATCACAATCTGGTCAGGTAGATATTACTTTATTTCCGTGAGCCATTTGAAAATTGGGATTCGAAGATATTAATTAACGTTCCCAAGGTCAGTGTTAGCAGTAGATCCAGGATTTAAATCTGAGATAATGAGATTCCAAAGCATATATGGTGTTGATCTGAGATTCTCTCCCTACTCACCCTGTAGGTACCAGCAAGTTCTGTAGTTTGATTAATAGGCATCCTGTTTCCTAGGAAGCGGTTGTTAATGGACTGTTGATACTGATGCCATCACAAATGAAGAGGCCTGAGGGAACTCTCCAGGCTATCCTTTCATCGTTTGAGAAGAAATTTGAAAACAGATGACCCAGATGTCACCAATATGGAATTTATACCCAGGCTAACTATGTGATGGTTCCTGCATTATGAGGCCCTCCCCCTTTCCCTGACCCACAGACTTTTCACCTGCCAAAAGGCCCCACCGGAAGTCACAGATCTTCGAAAACTGGAGGCCTAGGCCCAGGCAAGGGATCACGACAGGAAGGCACGACCCATCAGGCGCAGGACTAAAGGACCATCATATTTGACGTTCTTTTAAACAGTCAAAAAAGATGTGCACCTGTAGGTCAAAGAAAAGATGTGAATATATGATATTAATATATTTGAAATATTTCTACCAATATAGTTGTACAATACTGTTTTTTAAAACTTTTTTATGGCTTAAGGGGTGCACAAAGGCGAAAGGAAAAGTACCTTGGGTCCCTGGAAACTCATGTGGCACGTGGCAACGGAAACCGAAATCTGAGGCACAAACCAGCTTCATGCAAATCTAGTTGTACTATTTTGAAGGCTTTATGGGCATTTGAGCTATCCTGAGGCTGGGCTTGGAGAAGCTCAGAACTGTCATAAAGTGACAGGATGACAGCAGCAGTTGGTCATCTGCAGAACTAAAGGAAATTAGAACCATCTAGGAGGGAAGGGGCTTAGTCATGTTGGAGCTACCTCTGTGGCCTCCATCAGCTTACTCTTGGCTTGACCAGTTAGCCCCACAAGCTTTGCAGAAGTTCTGCAGGGCCAGTGGGCACCCATTGTCAGGACGAGTGTCCAGGGGAGAGGCCCAGAAATTGTCCGGTGTCTATACCTGCTCTATCCAACACAGAGCCAGCAGCCCCGTGTGGCTAATGAAGTTTAAACTTAAATCAAATGGAGTATAATTAGAGATTATATTTTTATACGTAAAAATATCTACTGCCACTTCATTCACTCATTCATTCATTTGTGAGAGAGCAAGAGCAAGCGTGCACATGAGCACGGGGGTGGGGAGGAGCAGAGGGAGAGGGAGAATCTCAGGCAGCCCTGGGCATGAGCCCTAGGCTTGCCTTGATTCCTCGACCCGGAGATGATGACCTGAGCCGAAAAGAAGAGTTGGAGGCTTAACCAACTGCGATTCCCAGGTGCTGACCTCCACTGGCACATTTTAATTGTGGCCAGGGGCTACCTATCAGATAGTGCAGATACAGAGCGGTCCCATCAGCATAGAAAGTTGTGTTAGTCGGTGCTGATTTAGAAACTGTACTGCAAGCTTTTAGAAGGGGATTGGTGCCGTGGTTTTCCAGGAGCAAACTCCTAAGTCCCAGACCCTGCAGAGAAGAAACCCCAGAAGAAACCCGGGGGTTTCTTGTTTAGGCTAGTGTTGGTGCTCCTCTTGCAAAGTTCTGTCTGTTGCTGTCAGGGTCTCTCGTTCCAGGGAGGAGGCCACGTGGAAAACCAAGTAGGCATGCCTGGTGAATGAAAAGATAGGAACGATTTACGGTCAGTTCTGTCGTTAGATCTAAGTGAGTGCTTTTCAAGTCCTTGAGATCATTTTGCTCTCGTGGGCAAATTAAGCCCGTCTTTGGAAATCTCATTTGTGCCCTCGAGCTGATGAATGCAAGCTTTGCAGTGCAGACATACATTTCGGCTTGGCAGGGTCACATGGCGGTACGTGCTAAATGGATGGGCTCCTAATTAATGAGTTTTTAGTGGGACTATCATTTTCTCTAGTAAACTTTTTATTTCAATTGAGTTTTCAGAGTTTCAGTTGCCTAAGTAATTAGCATATAAGATACATTGGATTCCTCTGTAAGTACGTGAACAGTTGCTTTTTTCATTGCTAGTATCTGTTCTCATGTCCGTTTACCAGCCTGAGCAGAGAAACAAGGAATAACACCCCAGGCTGGCCCATAAGTTCACCTAGAATATTTGTGTGTTTCTTAGGACTCTTGTTTCTGATAGTCGTAAAGCATAAATTTAAGAAATTCTGAAAAATCTGTTTGAGTGGAAACAATTTTTTAAAAAGATTTTATGTATGTATTTGAGAGAGAGAGAATGCGCACACGAGCAGAGGGAGAGGGAGAAGCAGACACCCCACTGAGCAGGGAGCCTGACATGGGACTCGATCCTAGGACCCAGAGATCACCGCCTGGGCAGAAATCAAGAGTTGCGTGCTTAACCGACTGAGCCACCCAGGTGCCCTTAGAAACAAGTATACGCAGCCAGGAACTATATATATACGCAGCCCAGGAACTATATCTTGTAGTTCATTATATCACCACACATTTCTGCAGACTGTGCTTCGAGGTACCCCTCTGTGTCTTGAGCCATAATGACGGGTTTTCAGAAAAAGCGAACAAAACCCATTGACAGTGAGTGTGGCAAGCACTGCACATGAATCTAATAGTTTGTAATATATAAGTCTATTGAAGATGATCTTCTACAGCTTTTCTTCCATTTCTTTGGTTATAAGTCACCCCTTCTGCAAGTCCTTGAATAGCATGTTCGTGTTATTTCCTGAAACTTCGGAGATAGAGTACGAGCCTCCAGGCAAATTCTTGAACTCTGCTGCTTCTGTTCACCAGCCTCGTCTGCAGTAGGTACCCCCAGCTTGGAATTTTCCTTTATATAAGACATTCCTTGTATAAGGTACCGCCGGTGCCAGACAGATCACCTTCTTATCTCCTCAGACTCTCTCTGTTCCCTGGATAGTGACTGGTTTCGTTGCCCCTCGTGCCAAGAAACATTCCTTTTGTAACTTGACCAGAGCAGGAGAGAGGGCTTTGCAGTAGGTGATAAGTAAGGTGCTTACTAGTATTACTTCAAGCTTGACCTTTGATAAATGTACTCAGCTGTCCTGCGTTTTCACCCACTCTCCATTTGACCAGGTTTCTATTTATATCCACATTCTAGCTGATAGCGGAAGTCCTGCGTGGGGGTGGGCTTGGGGGCGTATTTGACTTTCCACTCTGGGGTGCTGCCTGGGTGGGTGATGGGAGGCCTAATCATTGTTCAGCCCTCTTTGAGCTTGGCCGTTCATTTGGCTAGAAATCTTCAGTACTTTCCTAACACACGTGGCTCCATCTTGTTCCCAAGGAACAAGGAGGATTTCATCAAATGTAACGATTGTTAACAATGGATTATCTTAGATCAGTGCTTCTTATGGTGAGGCAGGAATGAGTGTCAGAATTGTCTGGGAAAATCCAGGCCTGGTATTTGCCATTTTATGCTCTGAGATGTAATGGACGAGCTTAAGAGCAAAAAGAATGAGATGAGCAAACCCATAGTGATGTGTATGATATGTTTGAGGAAACTGAGGCAGGGAATTTGATGGGTGTCTGTGTGTGCAGTCGAGGCATCTCATATCCGTGAGGACAGGAGAGAAGGGGTGGGCAGGTTGGAGACCATGGAGTGAAGTAAGCTGGGACGGAAAGGGCCAGTCTGGAGTTCGAAAGGTTGAACGGGTTCTTCAGGCTGTTGATGACCCAAATATTTTAAGCAAGGGATCCTCTAATCAGACTCTGGAGAAAGATTGTGGAGGAACATTTAATATGCTCTTGCTTTTTATTTCTCTTCTCAGAAGAACTTTGACCTGCTACACTTCTTCTAGAAGTCCAGCACTCAGCAACAGAGATGCCTGGTGTATCTGAGGACTAAATGCTCATGGGTTGCTCTTACCAGATGATAAATCTCCTGTAACCCATTTACATATACTCAGATTTAGGGAAATTCTTTGGACAGACGGGTCTGACATCAGAAATTTCCTGGTTTGGGTCTTCTACCCAATAGCGAAGTAAATGGAAGATTGTGCAGGAAATTTCCCTGTTAGTCGGGTGTGCTGTGACACATCCCATTTTCACTACATCCAGCGTCAGCAGGAAATAATAGCCTCCTTCTTCACCAACGGACGGAGCTTTCCATTTCGATGAGCAAAATACCTTTTGTATACACGCCAGTGCCTCCTAAAGAAGACAAAGTAGGTAAAGGTAACATTTTAATGTGTTGTAGAGTGTTCCCCCATCCCCCACAGGCACGTATATGCAGACACTTAACTATACTTGACAGATGAATTTTGGGGTGATTATTTGCATTCTGGAAGTATTTGGGTTTCAGCGGAAAGATCTTGCTATCCTTTTCCCCTTAATGCTGAACCCTCCCAGTATATATAAAATTATGCATTGTAAGTGCAGCCCAATTTTGTCATCTATAATGGGAGCAGGACCCCTGCTATGATGTGAATGGTATTGGCAGTGCAATATACCTTGAATTTGTGGCACTGAATTGGGCAATCTGGAAGATGGCTTTAAACTCTATGATTTGTATGGCTCGTTAATGAAATTTATGAAACACGCACTTGGGCTTTGAGAAAGTTTCACATATTATATTGCAATTTTGTGATTGCCAGAATATGGGAATGTGCACACGGAACCCTCTGCTTTTTGTGCCTTATGGGGATGTCAATATCGTTATAGCCTTGATAAAATTTGTCATAGACTGAGTGGAGAATTATATCTTGTGATAGACTGTAGGGGCCTCATTTGTCATTGTGTAGACAATAGTGAGCTGTTCAGAAAGCTAAAGAATGTGGAGATTTAAGAGAGTCAAGTGCATGACATTTTGATGCCCTCTAAAGAATGAAAAAAAAATGGTCCATTGATTTTTTTTTCCCTTCATTATAGCCAATGCAGAAATGAAAGTAATATGGCCATTTGCTGCATTTCGCAGCTGGAGTGTACTTGGCCTTCAGGAACTTTGAGTCTGCAGAAGTCATGAACACTTGGGTCAATTCCATATGGTATCTTTATTGATTCACAGTTGAGGCAGGAGGTGAAAGAGCATTCATCCGTTCATACGCTCATTCAGTATTGTTCATGTAAAGAATTTCAGTTATGTTCTTGGCTCTGTGTAGGTGCTGGAGATACAGCAACAAACAAAGCAAGGCTAAGTGTTTGCCTTTTGGGAGATAATTGTGTTGTGGGTGGAGGGGTTGGGAGAAGACAAGTTAAGTACGCAATTGTAAAGTTAAAGGAAGAATAGTATGAAGTAGGAGTCCTTAAGAGGGACAGCTACACCAGGTCCCAGTTGGTCTAGAAGACTTCCTTTTTAGTGGGACTAGTCACAGAGTTGAGTCCCATGGCCCAGAAAAGGGTTATGCCCAGTGGGGTATGGAGGTAAGATCAGCCTCCCAGGTGAAATTTCATGCGAAGAATTGGAAACAAAGATGACCATGGCACATTTCGGAGCCTTGTAAGAGTGACGGCAGCAAGAGGCTCTGCCAGAGGCCATCAAGGGCCTGATCATGGAGGACTTTTCAGTGCCTGGCAAGGAGTTTGGATTTTAGCTGGATGGTAGTTGGGAGACACTGGAAGATTTTAAGACAGAAAAAGGCCATTTTTTGATTTGGATCAAGGTTTAGAAACACTGAACCAAGTGTTGAGTTTGTTGGTTTGATCCAAGTCTTCTAGGACAGATGTGGTGATGATGCCTTACGTTTTGTTACAGATTGTATAGGAGGATCAATTCAAGAGCCATGAAAGGCTTAGATCAGGGTAGAGACTGAAAGATAATATTTTACTGCTAAATAATAAGTATGGCATTGTTGGGGGGGCATAATTTGGCTGCTGGTAAAGAACACCCAATTAACAGGCAATCCAACATAGTATTCCAAAACTATGTAAATGGTATTAGTGATCGTCAACCAGAGAAGTAGAGTGGCTTACAGTCGTGTGCACTAAAAACCAAGAAAGAACATCTCACCTGTTCGTCTCCAAAGTAACCAGTATCTCCGCCCAAACTTGCTTTTAATAAATGCTAGTTTTCAGGCATAATGAGTGGGGTTTGGGTACGCCCATCTTAGCTGGGCGATATTATAGAGATACAGAATTTGAATTTTCAGTGGTACCCAGTGGAAGAAAGGTGGAAGCTTCACTGCCCTGGAGGAATTACACTTCCTACTCTCTAAATTTATCATATCATTTTAATTTTGTGCCAAATCTTACGGCCCTATTCTTTTAGAATATTCCTCTGCCGAGACATTGCATCTCTGGTTCATTCCAGACCAGCCTTCTCTTGGTGATCAATGAGCTACGATCTTAGGGCGAATATGTTCTACTTTATCCTTTGGCTTGGAAAAGTGCTATTCCCTAACTGAATTGAGCGGTAAACAGTATTTATTCCTCCTTTTGAAAAAAGCGCTTTGATGATTTGTTTTGTTATTTATTACAAATTTTTCTTCACACACTCAGATCTGGCTGTGAATCTTGGGGGAAGGCATGAGCGCATGGGTGTTAACCAATGCGATGCATAATTTCCTCCTGGCATGGCGAGAGGGCAGTGTCTCACTGGCTGTGTATGAAACCAAGCTAATAATAGGTCCCGCCCCCAGGGGTGTTGGGAGAGGCATTAACAGAGCTTAGTGCTAGGATAAGCTCAAAAGATGATGATTTTCCTGTTGCATTCATTTATTTACCTAGTTTTCTGAGTAAATGAGTTGTGTGGGAGAGAGGCAGTGGTTTATACCTTACTGACTTCTTCCTTTTTTTCTTGGTCTTTATTCCCCTCTTTGTCTCACTCCCATGAAGTTTCTGTTCTTTAGATTTGTCTGCACTTTACCTCACTTCCTACTTCTTCTTCAGTTTTTTTTTAAGATCTTATTATTTTTAAGTAATCTCTGTATCCAGTAGGGGACTCGAACCCACAACCCCAATATAGAGAGCCTCATGTTCCATGGAGTGAGCCAGCTAGGTGCCCTGGTCTAGTTTTTAAATGCCAGCCCTCTGGCCCAGTAGGGGGAGCATGCAACTCTTGATCTCAGGGTTGTAAGTTTGAGCAGGGTTGTAAGTTTAAGTATGTTGGATATAGAAATTAGTTAGAAAATAAAATCTTTACAATACATACATACATACATACATACATACATACATACATGCTAGCGCCACCAGAAAGGGTTTAAAATATGTTAGTGTTAAAAAAAACAAACAAACAGGGGCGCCTGGGTGGCTCAGTGGGTTAAAGCCTCTGCCTTCGGCTCAGGTCATGATCTCAGGGTCCTGGGATCGAGCCCCGCATCGGGCTCTCTGCTCGGCGGGGAGCCTGCTTCCTCCTCTCTGTCTGCCTCTCTGCCTGCTTGTGATCTCTGTCTGTCAAATAAATAAATAAAATCTTTAAAAAAACAAAAACAAATGTTAGTGTTGTTATTTACTCTCTGCCTTTTTTCAGAGTATTTGAAATAAGCTTTTTTACTTTTTCCCCATTTGCCTTGTATTTTTTTTTTCTATTTATCATTGGAATTGAGCCATTCGGTGTTTACACTGCATCCTGATCTCAAATATGAAAGTTACTAGCCTATGTGAAGCTCCCAAAATGATATGATAATAACACTAAACAAAAATTAAAAATATGTCCGTGGGGTGTCTGGCTGGCTGGGTCAGGAGACCATGCAATTCCTGGTCTCATGGTCTTGAAATCAAGGTGGGCATTGGGTGTAGAGATTACTAAGAAAATTAAAATAAACAAACTTAAGTAAAATAAAAATTGTGTTCCTCTGTTGTGCTAGCCACAACTCCATACTTAAGATGAACCTTTAGCTAGTGGCCTTCTTGCTGAAAAATTTGGTGAGAGTGTCTGCATCATTGCTGAAAATTCTGTTGGAATGTGCCATTCTTGATGATTGCTAGTCTTGCCTTTTTTACATTAAAAAAAAAAGATTTTTTTTATTTATTTGATAGGGCACGAGTGGTAGAGGGGGAGCAAGAGGAGAGGGACAAGCAAGCTCCCCAGTGACCAGGGAGCCCAACGAGGGGCTTGATCCCAAGACCCCGGGATCATGACCTGAGCTGAAGGCAGATGCTTAACTGGCTGAGCCACCCAGACACCCTTGCCTTTTTTACCCTTCAGCATATTTGGGGTATATAGGGTGCAAGACAGTGAGATGAGTGGCTTTACATGAGGACTTAGGGGCATGAGGCACCGTTTCTCTTCTTCTTCTTTCTTCTTCTTTCTTCTTCCTCTTCTTCCTCTTAAACATTTTATTTATTTTTTTATTTGACTGAGAGAGAGCGCGCATGAGAGCAGGAACACAAGCAGGGGTATGGGAGAGGGAGAAACAGGCTTCCCGCCAAGCAGGGAGCCCGATGTGGGGCTTAATCCAAGGAATCAGGGATCATGACCTGAACCGAAGGCAAACACTCAATGACGGAGCCACCCAGGCACCCCTAGTCCAATGACTTTTTTTTTAAGATTTTATTTATTTATTTGACAGAGAGGGAGAGATCACAAGTAGGGGTAGAGGCGGTCAGGGATGGGGGGAAGCAGGCGCCCCCCTGAGCAGAGAGCCTGATGCGGGACTTGATCCCAGGATCCTGAGATCATGACTTGAGCCGAAGGCAAGGGCTCAACCCACTGAGCCACCCGGGCGCCCTGCTCAATGACTTTTTGCCAGTGTAGGAGTACTGGAGCTGTCGGCCAAGACCACTCATGACATCCTGATCAATACAGTGTTTCCAGAGAGGGCTCTAAAGGCCATCTTTATACTGGGTTCTTTGTCCTGGGTCCTTTCTTAGTTCTACCTTGGACGTGTATCTCGAGTGTAGTCTCCTTTCCTCATAACGGCACTCATTGACTTTGTTTTGTCCTCATCAACTCTACTAGAGTCACTGTTTCCTACTCAGTCTTCATTCTACCAGCTTCTTCCCCGTTCAGTTCGTGGTCACATTACTTAAGAGTGACTTTCCTAAACAGTACTTTTCATTTCACTTTCTGCCTAGAAGCCTCTTATTTGCTCTCTGTTGCCTAGGGATTAAAAACGCAGACATCTAGACAAACCAAAAGAGACTCTTAATGTCATAAAACAAAAATGTTTAAATAAAAAAAAAGCTTAAATTAAAAAAAAAAAAAACAAGAAAAAAACACAAAAAACGCAGACGTCTATACCTGGCAAAAAGATGCTTTCTAAATGTTGACTGCCAGGAACAGCCCTGCAGTTGTACAAGTTGGATGTATTGCCCACCGCAACAAGGGGTAACATACACTGTGGGGGACCATGCGGCCTCTTAGTGGGAGTATGAGGAAGGGTGCGCTGTAGGATTGTGCTAGTGCTAGGATTTTGGGCAAGTGTTCAGAGAAATAGAACTGCTCTGTATTGGCTGCTTCAGAAGCAGGGGCAATCTCAAAGTCTAGGTAGGAGTAACAAACTGGATCTAGAAATCAGAAGCATGAGGAGAACGAATAGTGCAGGCTCGCATTAGTGAAGAAGCAGCAGTCACTTTTTTTTTTAAGATTTTGTTTATTTATTTGAGGGAGAGAGAGAATGTATGAGAGGGGAGAGGGTCAGAGGCAAAAGCAGACTCCCCTCTGAGTGGGGGAACCCGATGCGGGACTCGATCGAAGGACTCCAGGAGCATGACCTGAAACGAAGGCAGATGCCCAACCGACTGAGCTGCCCAGGCGCCCCGAAGCAGCGGTCATTCTTACTAGCCAAGCTAGTGATGTTTGGCCATCTCTGTGGTTTAGACAGTGTTCTTGTTTTGTCTGTTTTTTACAGACGTAATTCCAGAGAGCCCTTGTTTCTGCCCTGATTCACTGTGGGTCACAGAGTGGCTGTGTGATGTCGATGGTCTGAAAGTGCTCATATGAAATTCTCCCTGGGGCCCAGATGTCTTTTCCTGCACGTGGCTCGCTGGTCCCGGTGCGGCTCTCTAGACTTCTCCATCCTTGACCCACACTCTCCCACTCGCTCCTACTGTTCTTGGTGCTTTGCACCCTCTGTTTTTCCCACACTGAAAGTCTCCTAGTTTTCTTAACCATGCCAAGACGTTTCTTGCCATTCAGCTGTCGGCTTTTTCTGGACACAGACCCTGATTATAGCTCTTATATTTCTGGCTGGAAAATACAGAATCATCAAGAGTTTCCTCCTGAGCAGAGCTCTGTGATGGCCCTTCCTACTTTGCAGTGTAGTATGTTGGAGTCTCCCTTCCCCAATGAATAACCTGCCGCCTGTACACCTTTGAGCCAGTTTCTTAACCTTTACCTTCCTCAGTTTGCTTCTTTGTTAAATAAAAATAATAGTAGCCCCCACCCGGAAGTGTTGTGGGGGTGTATGTACTAAGTGCTTTGAGCCATAGTAAATAACAAGTGTTACCAATGGTTATTTTGGGTGGTGGTGGGGCCTTGGAGCAGTGTCGCTATATAGGGAAGAAAAAATTCTCTGCCCTTCCAGGGTCTTTCAGCTGATCTCAGAATTAAATTTACATGAGACAGGAGGGAAAAAAAAGTGTTATCACACATGCATTGGGGCCCACTATTGAGATTAAGACCTAAAAAAATGACCACGGCAGGTATTTTTTGTACTTTATCTGACAAAGGGACAATTTATTTGTGAAGAATTGACAGGATAAAGTCAACAGATATTTGGGAGTTTTAACTAGAAATTTTAAGCAGAATTTGTTCTGTGGTGGTAGATCAGTTATAAAGGTCCAAGGATCGTTTCATCCAGATTTCTTGGCTATAAAGTTGCCATTTCCGGAGATGAGGATATCTTTTTCCCTCTTGGTATAGGGAGAGTACTTTCATCCCGTAAGGTTTCTTTCCTGATTTCAGGGGGGCGGAAGAGGGTCTGAGTGTCCTTGCTCCTGGTTATTTTCTTCTGTAACTTTTATTTGAAATAGTCAGTATCCCACTGTGGCACATTTTGGGATGGCCTGCCCTTAGCCCCTATACTTCCCACTTTGATTGTTGCTTTAATGGTGTTTTATTTTTATTTTTTTTAAAGATTTTATTTATTTGACAGACAGAGATTACAAGTAGGCAAGAGAGGCAGGCAGGGAGAGAGAGGAGGAAGCAGGCTCCCTGCTCCCTGTCAAAGCGGGACTTGATCCCAGGACCCTGAGATCATGACCTGAGCCGAAAACAGAGGCTTTAACCCACTGAGCCACCCAGGCGCCCCTTTAACGGTGTTTTAATAATGAATTCAGGGCCTGGCCCACAAAATGGTAGACTAAATATTCTGTGTTTATATATCTTCTTTTCATTGTGAAGCACTTGTGAGCTCATTATGTGACTCAGATTCAGGACAATAGAAACTACTTCTTTTCAGCCCCCGTTTGTAGATGAGGATACATGTGTGACGTCATTAGCTGATCTGCTCATGATCACACTCAAAAAAATTGAGGTATGAGGCTTGAACCAGGGTCTAACCATACATGATTCAGTGTTTTCCAAACAGAATATGTCAATTTATATGACAACTTTTCCATATGCATTATTCCATTCAAACCATGCTATCAGGGTTGTGAAATCTCCTGACTGACATTAGGGAAAATAGTGAATGATCTCAGTCATTCTAGTATCTTGGAGCCTAACTGAGAAAACTGAGCCAAATATTGGATCTCTTCAGTGAACCTAATCCAAGTATAAAGGCTTTGGATGTACGGGTCCATTCACACGGGCACATATGCACATTTTAATATTCTTATATGAACATAGAATATGGATTTTTTTAAAGGTTTTATTTATTTATTTGACAGAGAGAGCTCACAAGTAGGCAGAGAGGCAGGCAGGTAGGGGTTGGGGGGAAGCAGGCTCCCTGCTGAGCAGAGAGCCTGATGCAGGGCCCGATCCCAGGACCCTAGGATCATGACCTGAGCTGAAGGCAGAGGCTTTAACCCACTGAGCCACCCAGGCGCCCCTAGAATATGGATTTTTTAAATGGACGTTTGATTGTAATTGTGGCTGCATTTTTGTTCTGTCACCCCGCAGATTGTTAATATTCAGTGACTGGTCTGTTGTTAGGAAAATTTCAGCTATATTGGGGGCTGATTCATATATGTACTTCCAGAATTTTGCAGCTAGAAGGATAAGTTAGCAGCTAACAAGAAGAGTATAGAATTGTGGAAAGCAGGGCTTGGGAAAAGAATACTAAGAATTATGTTGCAGAAATAGATCAGATCTGGCAAATAGATTTATCTCAGGGGAGTTCATTTGCAGTGTTACATTGCTATGCAATGGAAATCATTGCCTGGAGAGGGGGAAAAATTTGAAACCCAACAGCAGAGAATAAATATGCGAATTGTTCCATTCTTTGAAATAGCCAGAAAGACTTATACCTTAATTCACTTGCGGTGTCACTGTCCATTTTAATTCTTAGAGAAACACTGGATTCTTTCTACATTTAATTTGCTCGTTGCCTTCCCTTAAATGATTCTTGTTGCAATGGTTGCCCACTGTTGTACGAGAGAGATTAATAAATGAAGATCGACAGACTTGTATTGCATAAGACAATGCCACTGACTTTGGAATGAATATTAGGTAATTTTGCTTGAATTTAGTCCAAGTCAGCTGTGGTGATTTTCAAGTATTAATCAGCGGTAGAATTCAGGTGGCAGTGTGTTTTAAATTTTAGCTAGCACTTTAGTATCAATTGTGCTGTGAATTAAACATTTCTAGTTTTGTCCTTCAGTTGCATACTATCGTATATTACTCAATGTAGGAATGATTTGACAAGCCTCACTTTTTTTCAACACATAAAGCTGATTAAATAGTTTATGTATGTCCTTAAGTTTAGTTTTCATTAATGGTATCTTTGACCAAGAATAATAGAGGAGCCCTCAGAGCAGTGTATTACACTTACAGAAAGAATAGAGGCCTGAGGCAGGAAATATTTCTTGGGTACTCACTGGTCTAAGATGGGGATTAGGTGCTGAAAACAGGTTTGAGACGGAGGCCTTTGAACTCTGGTTTCTAGTCTACATCAGTATTTGGTATAAATCCCTTTCTTCTTTCTTCAGATTCTTTCAGAATCTGCTTTCCAAACAAGATATAGTACCAAGGTGTTTTTGTAAGGAAGGCTGTTAGTGAGGTTCAGGAAGGCTCTTGGCCTGCCCACGTGGCTCTGAAGAGTGTTCTTAGAGCTCTGAAAGCACTTCGAATAAGGTGTTAAGACTCTTTGCTCCACATGATGAAATAAGACACCCCTTTGAAAAGCTAATGTTTGTCGTGGCAGCAAGAGATGGAAGCCAACAGGGGACATATATCTGAAGTCCAAAAGGAGTTAGAAGATGAACCATGAGATCAAAGTAATTAAATTTGCTCATCAAAGGAAGTATTTGAAACAGTGTGAATAGTAAACACTCTAGAAAACAGGGCCATAAATCCATAGCTGTAAACACACACATAGTTGTGTGCGCATGTGCACACCGCTCCCCACATCCCCACACATACCCCTTTGTAATGCGGTGTTCTTGTGTTTGGTATGTAGCAGTTAAATAAAATCTATTTAACCAAGGTGCTGCCTCAGATGTCACGTAATATGCCATAGGGATTTCTATACATGGTGTATGATCTTTTCAGAGACCTCTTTGGTCTAACTTCTAAAAGGTCACTGATATGGTTGGGGCCTCTCCCACTAGAGGAGGGCTCTCTGCCTAGTTATCCCTATTAAATGAGTAACTACATTCAGAAGGCCAGGTGATAACCCTGATGGTCAAACTGGTCTTCAGATGTATAGCTTGGGAGTCAGAATTTGTTCTCATACTGAGTATAAATTGGCCTCTGAAGGATAGATAATCAGATGGAATCCTATTAGTCAGTTTTATAGATTCACTGTATAAATTTACATATTTCATTTATTCATGTAAATACCAGATATTATATATACATACATATATATATATTTAAAATATGTTTCTCCTGTTGAAATGTTAATGTATGACTCTATCATGAGAAGGAAATACAATTCTCAAACAGACCAGATATTCATTTTCTCATGTCCGTACCTTCCTTCCTTCCATGCAGTAGTGCTTGTGATAAGTTAACTTAAAATCAGACTTCCAGAGTCATCAAAGTGTAATGAGTTCTTTTGAGTCAACTGGAGGTTCATGTCAGCTTGACCTGCTCACTCTTTCCTTACTGAGAATCGACAGGAAAAACCAAACTATTAAAGGCCACTTTGGTGAGACTGGAATCCGAATAGGGGTTGTGTGTGATGCCAGTGGGTTGTGTATAGGTTCTTCTAGTTCTAGACAAGTGATCAGGAAAGGGGTATTTGGTTGGTGTGGAGGGAGCCTATCTCTTCTACCCACTGTGTGTATGGTCTGTGCTATGGTCTGCCTTCAAGAAAGAGCTTTTCTTTCTTTTTTTTTTTTTTAAGATTTTATTTATTTATTTGACAGAGAGAGATCACAAGTAGGCAAAGAGAGAGAAAGGGAAGCAGGCTCCCCGCTGAGCAGAGAACCCGATGCGGGACTCGATCCCAGGACCCAGAGATCATGACCTGAGCCAAAGGCAGCTGCTTAACCCACTGAGCCACCCAGGCGCCCGAAAGCTCTTTCTTATAAGAGTAATAACCTCATAAAATTTTTGTGAGGATCTCATGGCACAAGCTTTCTTTGTAAGGTACCTACTGGGTATTTAATAAATATTTATTGTTTAAATAAGTTGAATGAACTGTAGCCTTAAAAAAAACAAAAACCAAAAAAACCTTTCCTTTAGAGCCAGCCTTAATGATGTTTGGGTTAGAATTTGGGGACGGATCATTGTTTGTTGTGGTGACTGTCCTGTATATTGTAGAATGTTTGAGCAGCATCCCGGGCTTCTACCCACTGGAAACCAGTAACATGCTCCTCCCCCAGTTACAACAGCCAAAGCTCTTTCTAGGCATTGCCAAACGTCCCCTGGCGGTCATGATTATCACTTGTTGAAAATCTCTATCTTAGAGGAAATATTGCCTGTTAATGGTGTTCACGTCTTCATTATCTCTCTGTATTTCTCAGGTTTTCCCAGGAAAAATACGTGAGAGGGAAGGGCACTAGCATTAATATTAATAACTTGCCACTAACCTGAGAGTAGCATTTATTGCTTCATTCCAGAGGAAATCAGAGCCACCAACAATATCTCTATTTTTGAGGTACAGTACGATGATGAGCTGGCCCAACAAAGGAAAACAGCAGATTTCTTTTCCCAGGAAACTTTCGCTATGGAAAAAAAATCATCTGAATTAAACACCGTGCTTAGTGCTATACTAGTTTTGCATTCTAGAACAAGCTGCTTATCTCAGGTTGGACCGTGGCACTGGAGTGGCACCGTCCTCTGTCACTTCATTCCCGGTGTACAAAAAGACAGTCACTGAAGCAGCCAATGAGCAAGTATGGGAGGCATAAAGGAATCAGTGAGTTGTCCAGGGATGAGCCGTGAGGTTCGCACTCAGGGAAGAAGCTCAGGTAAGCGTGACCACGACGGGGAGCGCGGTGTGTGAAATGAACGCTGCTGATGTTTAAGATATATACAGGATAAACACTTAAGAAATACTTTAGAGGGGTTGGGAGAAGGTGGTGGGGTTACATTATATGTTTAAATAAAGCTTAAAAAAAAAAAGAAATACTTTAGACTTCAGGAACCTCGTAGGCAGGCAAGACAAATAGACATTGAAGGACATAATTGTGGGAGAAAATGGGGAGCTGAGAGAGAGAATAGAATTGTGGGAGAAACAAGGAATTGTGGGAAAGAATGGAGATTGTGGGAGAGGGAATAGCGAGAAAGAACAAAGATTGTGGGATCAATGGAGGATCTTGGGATCAAATGGGGAATTGGAGGAAATAAGTTGAGTTTTGTGACAGAGAAGGGAGGATTATGGGAAAGAACAGGTAATTTTGAGAGCTTTGTAGGTGAAAAGAAAGCATGGTGGGAGATAAGACATACCATGGAAGAGATACAACATAGTATGACCCTCTGGGCTCTGTCTCTCCAGTAGGGCCATGCTCTTGAGTTTTGACCTTGCCATGTATGCTCCCTCCTGACCAGTCACCTAACCAAACCCCTTCTGCTCTCCGCTGATCCCTTTCAGGTCCTCTCCTACCCTGCCAGTCCACAGAAGCCTATAAGGCCACCCATCTGCCCAGCCCGTTCCTGGCAGATCTGGGACGTTGTGGTTTTTGTTTTCTGGCTAGGAATGACAAAAAATGCGATCTAATTCAAAACACTTGGCTGTCCCAACACTCAACCTTTTTAGGACTCCTAGTGTATATGATTAGGATTGGTCATTTCAGTTTTAGTCAACAATCAAATATTCATGGGCCATGAGAAATGGGAAAAGGAACAAAATATAGTCTCTTCCCTACACTAACTTTCAAGGTTGTAGGAAACAAAAGTAAATCATGTTAGTGATAGATGGTGTGTAAGAATGGGAAAAAAATGCTATTGGAACCCAGGCCAAGGCAAGAATCTAAGGTAATTAGATTCGACAAGTCAATTACGAGACTCTACAGCCAAAGCGAAAGGAAGGAAAGGTTTCTCAACGGAGATAATTGAGATAGACCTGTAACAATAGTACATATATTTGTAGGTTAAAAAGAAAAAATGAAGGTGTGCCTGGCCAGCTCAGTTGGTGGAGCATGTGACTCTTGATCTTGGGGTCGTGAGTTCAAGGCACACGTTGGGTGTAGAGATTACTAAGAAATTTTTTTTTAAATTAAAAATGAAAGCTCACAGCATTGAATTCAAGGAAGCAGTGTGAAAACAAACACAAAGGGCAGAGGTGAGACAGGGCCTACGCGCAATGACTGACAGGTAGAATGGCTTGGGAGGATGGGGAGAGGACATCAATGTCGATGCATGTGAAAGCCAAGTGGGGTTCAGATCTTAGAGGCCAGGGCATTCAGATTTCCTGACATGGGCCCCAGGGTGCTGATGAAGATTTCAGTGTGGTGATGACTCCACTGTGAAGGCCAAGAAGGAAGATGATGGAAGGAAGGCACAGCGTTCCGAGACCAAGTGCTGTCCACGTCCCCATCAGACTGGCAGCAACAGGACCCCACACAACCAGGGGCAGCACCTGGGAGGCTTCCGAGGCGGGAGGGAAAGGGGACAAGTTTTGGCTTGGAGCACGTGAGTGGGTTCTAGGGTTCCACAGAAGACGTGACCGTTTCCACTGTCTCGTACCTCTCTGTCCTGCAGGGCACTCCATCTTTTCATGTCTCCAACAGACCTCCTTGCATTCCTTTCCCTCCTGCCTCTTCTTCTAGACCCCATGAACATACCACCCCTGCACACCGTCCCGTCCTACGGCTGGCCCTAAACCACAGATATTCTGCTCTATGTCTTTTTTTTTTAACTTTTATGAAAGAGGATTTTATCTTTTTATTTATTTGAGAGAGAGAGTACGTGGCCCGTGCACAAGGGAGAGCAAGAATCTCAAGCAGACCTTGTACTGAGAATGGAGCCCAACGCGGGGCTCGATCCTGTGACCGCTAGATCACGACCCGAGCTGAAACCAAGAGTCAGACACTCAACCGCCCCCATTCTGCTCTGTGTCTTATCCCAGGGTCTTCTTTGGGTTTTCTTTCTTCTCCTTCTTCCCATTGTGGTCTGTCGTGCAAGACTCAACCTGAACATCAGCTTCTCCAAAAACACTCACCAGGGCTCCCCAAAGGCAATATAGTACCTGTAATTTCTTTGTTCCCTTGACACGTGGGTCTTATAAAAATCAAAAGCAGCATTGTACATCCTTATCAGTTAGTTTCATGTATTAGACTTGCCAAGGAACCCGGTGTCTGGCTAAAACGGTGCTTACCAAACAGTAGATGTCCAGTGAGTATTCGTTCAAGATCAAAATGAAAACCAGCTAACTTTTCCAAAACCCTTAGTAAGTGCCAGACACCACATCGTAGTTTATAATGGAAGCTCAGTGTGAGCCTTTTGGCCTTGGAGTAAAATCCAGAGAAGCAGACATTTAAGGATATGATGAACGAAGCCAGGCTTCATCATGACAATTTATAAAACAAGAAGCATCTCTGTGTTTACTCTGTGGTGTTTGTATCTCTGGGCTTTCCCTCCATATGTAGCAAAGTAGTTTTGGCTTTCTGGATGCCTCCCTGCCTTTACTAACGTGAGCAAAATCAAAGAAGCTGGAAAGAAAAAATGAGGACAGCCCTGGAGGCACCCTTATCTGAGTCTCAGGACTACCGCTTTAGCAGAGGAGGCTGCCTATTCCTCTGGGCTCAGGCAGAAGTACACTGCCTTGGGGTAAACTAAGCCGAGTCTGCTGTGAGGGGTGGGAGTCACTCTGCCCTCCCTGGGCTCCTTGTACCGCCTCGTTAGCCCCCAGTGAACTGCCTTGATATTTGCAATGCACATTGGAAATTTTCACTCTAGTCTGTTGCTTGTGAATTCCACTCCTCCCAGACGTTGGTTTCATTTTTCCCCCGAAACTACACGACTTATCAGATAATTCTTAGATATTAGATAATTTATTATAGTTCTTTATTAACTGTCTACTGTGTGGGGGGTACTATCAAGCACATAGCATGCAGTATTGTATTTAATACTTCTAATGCTCGTCATAATTTTCTGAGGAATTACTGTCATTAGGATTCTATTAGAGGCAAAGAAATACTAAGTGAGATTTCCCTGGAGAAGCCCATCCCATCCTCAGCTCAACCTGGCCAGAGACTGAGATGACAGTCCTGTGCTCTGATGCCATCAACACTTCCCTGAGGTTATCATGACCCCTCTTGAATAGAAACCCAATTTCTAATGCTTAGGTCATTTGTTGCCTCGCTTCTACTGAGCTTAGCACTTGTTGCTATTACCTGAAGAACTTTCTTAGTATAAAATCTTAGTGTAACAACAACAAAAAAAGGTTAGGAAGACACCCAACTCTCATCTTATTAATAAATTTTTAAAAACTTATAATTGGGGCTCCTGGGTGGCTCAGTCATTTAAGTGTCCACCTGTGGCTCAGGTCCTGATCTCAGGGTCCAGGGGGAGAGTCCACACATAGGGCTCCCTGCTCACTCAGTGGGGAGTCTGCTTCTGCCCCTTCCCCCTGCTCATGGTCTCTCTGTTTTGCTCTCTTTTTCTCTCTTGTGCTCTCTCAAACAAATAAATAAGATCTTTTTAAAAAACTCAAACTTTTATTCTTATTTTTTTGCTAGGCATTTTGGAAGCAGGCAGTGTACCAAAATCTATACAAACTCAAAATTTCCAGCAAAATGTATAATTTAATGTGATTACTAGGTACAGCTTTTGGACACATCCTGTGCGAGGACCAAGCATTTGGTATGTGCGCAAGCTGGTAAATGGAATGTATAGTATAGATGCTTTTTAGTCAAAGCTTTCAAACAGCCCCAGTGGAATAAACTAGTGGATGTTCAAGAAGGGAAGGAGGTACAGGGCCCAGTGGGTCATTAGGAGGGGGAGGCATGTGTCTCAACTACTTTTGTTGGAATCAACTCACTGATTCCTAAGCGTATGGGGTTGCCAACATGTCGGCTCTAATAATGAATTTGAATCTTGTTGCTCAATGTTAACAGTGAAATATTATCCAAGAAGAATCTTTGTTTTTATTTTTATTATTTTTAAAAGATTTTATTTATTTATTTATTTGAGAGAGAGAGAAAGCACAAGAGGGGGCAGGGTCAGAGGGAGAAGTAGACTCCTCACTGAGCAGGGAGCCCTATATGGGACTGGATCCCAGGGCACCAGGATCATGACGTAAGCCAAAGGCAGTCACCCAACCAGCTGAGCCACCCAGGCACCCCAGAAGAATCTTTAAATGGGATAAAATCTGAGTATACAATTTACATTAAAAATGGAATGTAAGATCCTTTCCCACAAGCTTTAAATAAAGAAATAAAATGAAAGTTTGATTTTTGGCAGGTCAGATAAAGTAGATGAAGGAGGGTAGAATTAATCGGTTATAATAACAATGATGTTGAGATTTAACTGGAAAGAAAAAGCATATGTTTGCTTTATTTCTCATTAACCATCTCAGT
The DNA here is from genome assembly GCA_003697995.1 of Taxidea taxus jeffersonii. NCBI lineage: Eukaryota > Metazoa > Chordata > Mammalia > Carnivora > Mustelidae > Taxidea > Taxidea taxus. Next base: position 51,906 of record ML098686.1, on the reverse strand, counting down.
TAAAAGATAAATGAACTTGTAATAGTAAATACAGAATATAGAACAAAGATTATAATCTTACAGAATGTTTGAATTCTGTATACACTTATTTATGTTATAAGATCGATTTGTCATTTTAACCAGTATCCCGTAAACGTATTACGTCACAGTGTTTTGGGAAATGTTATTTAGTCCTTTATTATTTGGATTAATGGAAATCACGCAAATGAGGAAAACAAGAACTAAGAAGGAAAATAGTGTGCGGAATTTGTCAGTTGATAAGTTGGGCTGATGGTGGCCATATGGGGTGGACCCCTCATAAAAATGAAGCTTTGAAAGGCCAAATGCCGTGGTCACCATGAAGGAAAAGCAGATTTTAGACACAGAGAAGACTAAAGTCAAAGGAAAACTTCCTTTGCACCAGCAGTCTAAAAGGTTAAGAGCAAGCTCTGCATTCATTTCAATGTCGGTCTAACGTGCCCGACTTGAGAACTTGCCAAGGTAGACCGCGCACTCCGAGGAAGAAGCTTTTATGCAGGAGTTAGGACTGATCTTTTTTGTTGGTACCTAAGCGGGTACAGGGAAGTTCACTACACGTACAACTAGGAGGTTTCTCTTTCGGAAAATGACATGACATATTTACTTATATGCATGCACAATAAAAGTCATGATGCCAGTTTCCAAAGGTTAGTCCCAGATATCATCTCCCATATACTCTGTCCTTGGTTGCCGATTCTAATTATGAGATACGAAGGAGTCATTTGGGGCCCGTTACCCAAAAGCCTCGCACAATTAACGTGGTAACATGATGTTAAAATAGGGTGTCTTAACCTTTGCACTGTTGCCATTTGAGGCCTGATAACTGTTTGTCTTTTGATTGTCTGTCTTGTACATGGTCAGATGCTTAGCAGCACGCTTGATCGTGACCTACTAGATGCCAGTACCCTCAGTCTGCCGGAAGACAAGCAGCCAATGCTTCTGCAGATGTTGCCTAATGTCCGATGGGGAGTAAAATTATGTGTGGTTGAAAACCACTGCATTATAGTAAACCTCTAATAATACAACCCATACCTTCCTCTAGGTCTTAAGATAATAGAAAGTCAGAAACTAAGTTGGTGATGAGCCCCTGGAGGTCCAGAGTTCCCATCAGTGTTCCTTGCGAGTGGAGACAGAGGGGCTTCCCTGGCTGTCTCTGCCCAGTGGACCTAACATCAGGCAGCCCCTCCCACCCCTCATTCATTCTCTGGAGGTGGAAGGCACCCTGGGAAAAGTTTTATTTTATCATCAATTATAAAATATAGATTCCTTGTGCATGAGTTTGAATTTTGAATTGATGCGTATCATGTGGCATGAATTATTTATGACGAAGACATGATACAATCTATTGTAGAACAATATGCCATAGAGAGCCTTATTAATTGGGTGACTATCAATAAAATATGAACATTGTAGGTCAGATTTGACTCCGCCATTTTACCAATTAGTTACAGCCCAATGCAACATTATGGGTAAGGATGATTAGAACCTAGAAATTATGAAGCATGACTGATGAGAAAAAGTTCTGTGCATACACTGTCTCAAAGATAACTCCTCAGAAGAAAGCCATCTTCATAAGGATTTTTCATCACCTTTATGTGCCGAGGTAGCATCATAGGCACTTTTAACTTCCTCAGACTCAGCTATATTCAGTGAGGAGTCGAGTGGGTGGAGGAGGGGAGGCCAGGTGCAGACGACATTGTCCCAGCGATCCTGCTGGCCAGCGCCCCACCACTTAGCATGTGCCCACTGTCGAGTGGGGAAACGGAACATTCTGTGAGTTGGAGAAGGCTCTAGAAAGACTAGGTGAGTGGCCTTCAAGGTTCTTCCACAATGGATGGAGAACTGAGTTCTCTCGAGGCAGACACGTGGCCCCAGAGACACACTGACCAGGGAAGAGTTAGAGAGAATCCTGAAATTATCCTCAGGGGGCCAATGGTAGCAACACACAGCTAAAAGTCTGTTCTGGAGATCTTCCTAAAGGTGCTGAAGTGTCTTAGGCAGCAAAACATTTAAAGGGTTTAATGACTGAGATCTCCCCATAGTTCTTTGTAGAGTCATCTTTGCAATTTCTGCATAGGATCACTAGACAAAGCCGTAATGACTATCTTCTGGGCTATTCTAAAAAGTTCCAAGAGTGACTGGATGCAAAATTGAGTCCCTAATAGCCACCCGAGCTGGATTTCCGTTTTATAGTTTTGCAGGAAATTTTGGTCATTAATTTTACAGACTTACTCTGTGCTTCAAAAATCCCCCAAAAGCCTGACCCCAGGGAAGTTCGCTGATAATGTGTCAGCATGGGTTCTCAACTGACATTGGCTCTTTGTACAGAAAGTCTTGGCACAACCAGAAATGCTGATTGTATTTCTTTCTCATTGGTCTCAAAAAGCTTTCCTTAAGTGCTTTCTATTTGCTCTGAAGATTTTCCAAACACAGTATTTCTACCGCTTAGTCTATTATTAATCCTTTTTGTTTTCCTCCATGGAACGTGCAATTCTTGGGTGAGATTTGCAGTCTCCCCTCCCCACATCCCACCCAGCTCCCAGCACAGGGCTTTGCTGCGGTCACTATGTAGGAAAAGAGGAAGGAATGGATATCCATTATGAGATTGCAGACTGAATATAACCAGCGATCCTTTTCTGTTAGTTCTTTTCTTTCTTTTATTATGCCCACAAAAATCAATGTCTTTTAGAGCCTTATTTTATTAAAATTAGCCCAAAACAGAATAACATCCATCCCATTGACTTCTTCACTTGCTCAGATCACCCACTGCTTAAGTGATTAAACGATTAATCTGAATATTTACTTGCTGAATGGAATTCCAGTAACCCAAAAAGGCTGTCCATAGGAGTCTGGTATAAGTAGCATCAGAAGTTTGAAAATAACTGACCCTCCATTCCATTCTGTCCTCCACATAATTATTATGAGGAAGTTGCTCTCATTATCACTAATAGCCACAGAAATTGTTAGAGAATATTCAGATGTTACAGTCTTCCAAGCAGGAAGATACGATGTTTTCTCCAGACTTCTTGGATGAGCTGTCATTTTTATATGGGCTTAGAAAGCTATGGATGGTTCCTATAGGCATAAGTGAGTGTCGTAGGAAGGAGGCCTCCACCACCCAAGCCATTGCAAAAACAAAGGCCCCCGAGTGGGACCGTGTGCAGGGTGTACTTTTGCACTGGTTGAGAATTTGTCTGAAAGAACACACACATGGATGGCAGAGATGGGCCACAATGGCTGGACGGTAAATCAAATGCAGTAGCAGAAGCTGTTGAATGTTAGAATGAGGAGACAGTTTTTATTTAGAAAGCCAATGAGAAGCCATTGGTAATTGGCATGCAGTGGAGTCCTATAATGGAAGCCTGGCTGAGAGAATAGTAAATGTGGCTGTTTGTGCAAGATCCAGTAATGGGCAAGAGCCTGGGAGTCAGACTAATAAAGGATGACTGCAGGCTTTATCCATCATGGCCCTGAACTGCAAACAGCTTCGATGTCCATCAGTGGTAAAATCAGGTGAAGACATTGTCATATAGTGGCCTGTGGTATGAAAATACACGATGAAAAAAGAACACATCATCGCTACACAACTCAACTTGGATGAATCTTGTAGACCAGTGTTGAGCAAAGAAGTCATCATAAATCATTCCATTCATATGAAATTTAAAAATAGGCCAAATGACTCTCTAGCTGGAGCCATCAGAATAGTGTTTGCCTTTGAGAGGGGTATTGACAGAGGAAACACGCGAGGAGGTCTTCTCGGGTACCAGAAGTATGTATACATGAGCGCATCCATAGGGAAAAATGCATTCCAGAGGCACACTCAGGATCTGTGCACACTTTGCTGCGTGTGTGCTGTCTGGCAATGAAACAATCAAACCTAGAATAAAGGAAAAATAAGAGAAGGGATGAAGGAAAACCAGTGTAACAGTTTTGTGGAAGGGAAAGGACCTGAAGTTGAGGTCAATGAGAACAAGAGCTAAAAGGTACAGGGCTAATGAGGCTGGCAGAGCCCTGGGCTTGCCAAACCCTTGGAATGCGGACTCAGAGAAGGGAGAGGAGTATAAGTGGGCATTGAAGTTTTCAGGGGCAGGTTAACCTCGTATGTGTGTGTGTATGCACGCATGCGTGTGTGCATGCGCATGCATGCATACTTATGCATGAACGCCTACCTGTATGTTGCCTTAGCAGCTAAAAATATGGGCTGTCCATGGTGTTAGGTATCATATAGTCAGGGCGACCTTTTGATTTTCAATACCTCCACAAGCCTTGACAGCATTTCCCTTGGCTCCAGGGTCCTAGCATATCCTGGCTTGCTTCTGTTCCCTTTGTTTCCATCTGTAGAAATGCAAGGACTCTCCGGTGGTCCTTCACATTCCATGATCCTCTGCATCTCATTACCATTCACCTTGTATTCTGCTCGGAGCCGCCCTTCGTTCTGAGTCAGTTAGAAGTTGTCTCGCTAAGTTTACTGTACCACTTACACAGAAACCACACTAGATCCAGAAGATTCTGCAGCCTGCACTTAGAGGAAGCTTTGTCTTTTCAGGGCCCCCATGACCGAGAAATTTTGATGCTCCATAGCCAGTTTGCAAAGGGTACTTGGATCTGTCTGGGCAACCACAGAAAGAGGCCATGAATATGCACTGCCTCTTCCTGTCTGTTCATTTCTATGTGTACAGCTGGGCCCTGGAGAAATGGGGATTGGGCTTCACACATGGCCAATTAGCCGTGTTTGTGGCCTGTGAATTTGAATTGAACAGGAAGTTTTTGAAGAAGCCACTGTCCTGGCAGGAGTTGGGAGCTCTCTGATGAACCAGCAGAGAGCACCATGCCAGGCCCTGGAGGATGGATGACAAAGACACCAGGCTTTCACAGGAAGGCAGTCACATTCAGAACAATTGGGAACGACTTGGGCTCTTTAGAGACCTGCTCTGACCCTGGCTCACCGACGCAGTTGAGGTGGCCGCTGCCCTGTTAGCATTTGATAAGGAAGCAAGGTAGGACAGGCTTAATCACACGGAGGTAAGTGTTTTGTTTTAATAGAAGTCTTTATTCAGTAACCGCCTAGCCAACTCTACAAAGCCAGCTTTGTGGGTGTCTACTAGCTGCTGAATGGGCTTTTCCCCCTGGCTATCCAACATCCCTCCCTGGATTCTGCCTAGAGCGAACTTTTCCTGTAGGACCACACAGTAACTATGTCTGGCTCTGAGCTGTATGTGATCGCTGTTGTAGCCGCTCAGCTCTGCTGTTCCAACATGGCGTATGCTGTAGTCTATACATAAATGAATGAGCAAGGCTCTATTCCAGTCAGACGTTATTTTTAAAAATAAATGGCTGTGAGATTTTGCTTGTGGGCTGTCGTTTGCCAACCCCTGCTCTAGGAGCATGCTCAGAGCCAAGTTCTGTGAGTCACTGTATTAAATTTTGTGTCTTTGTGCTGCTATTGAAACGTGGGAAGTTGGTCTACATCGAGTTATGTCTGAGAGACACCTAGAAAGTTACTTCTCATTGGTTAGGGGTTAAAATTTACATCACTGATGGAAAATGATCCAAAAACACAGTGTGGGAATTCTTGAAGCCAGCTGTGTTTTTGCCTGGTAGAACACTAGCACCAGATGACTTTAAAGCCCTTGAACCTTTGTCTGCACTACATAATAGTAATTAAATTTGTTTTGGGAAGTGAGACATTGTTATATAAGAATAAGACAATGTGATCATTATCTAAGCTGTATACACCAGGATGATAGAGACCGTCTTCTTCACTAAGCACTGTGTACCGATCACAGGTGCAAAACAAACGAATTAAGGGGGGGTTGTGGAAAGAATTAAGGAATGGGGCATGCAGACAGGATTGTCTGATGTTTTGGAATATTTATTTTGGAAGCAAATGGCTATGAAAAATTCCCGCGCACAGAACGGGCTGTCCTCAGATGAAGTCTGGGAGCAGCCTTCAGCAGGGTATCCTTGCTTTGTGTTGTGGTGTTCCCGATTTGCTCTGCTCTGTTGACACAGGCTTGCTGATCCCCCCGGTGTAAGAGTTGCTGATTGGATTAGAAAGGACATCTGTGCTTGTGCAGGAGCAAAACTAACTGGTCCCCGCAGATTGGATTCTGTTCATTTGCGTTCTGAGCACTGTCCTTCCGGCCTAATGGCTGAACATCGTCAACATAACTCTTTACTGGTCTTAGTCCTAGTCCATCCCCACAGTAAAAAGGAAGGCGGGATGTGAAAATAAAATTCAGAAACCATCAACAGTCCAGTTTCCTACCTTCTCTCCAATGAACAGATATCATTGTCATTAAATGAAATCAGTAGTTTTTCTTGTATATCCTGCATAAAATAGCATTCATGTGGGGCAAAGAAGGAGTGACTGCTTGTAAAGCTATATTATCCCCCAGCCAATGCAGCTAGGTTTACTTGATTTGAAAAGTTGGTCATAATGGGTAACTGTTTTCAACCTGAGTAATAGCATACCCTAATATAACCAGAAATCCTTATCTGCTCAGCAGGGAAGATCAATAATTAGTTTACATTTTCTACTCTATTTCTGCTAGTCGGTAGATGTTCCTCTCTAGATTTCCTCATGCTCTATTTATCCTTTAACTTTTCTCTGTAGTCTTAAAGTTTATGTGTCTTATGTGTGCATGAAGTTGAAATTTTAAAATATTCAATCTGATTTTTATCTTTTAACTTGAGCAGTTACTTCATTTACATGTAATGTAATTATACATATTTATGTGCACAGATTTAAATCCACCACCTAATTTTGTACTTTTTATTTGTCACAATGATTCTGTGATCTTTGATTATCTTTTCCTTATTTTTTTTGAAGTAGGGGTGGGATCTGGGCTTACCAACGTAAAGCCCTTCTTGCCACCATACATTGACGGGAAGGCTGGGCTTGGGTGTGACCATCCACTGCCATCCATTTCCAGGGTTAGATGATTTGGCAGGTTTTGATCCTATTAGTTGTTACCATAGGGGAAAATCATGAATGTTAGCTATCAAAGTCTGAAGTTAATATTTCATTATTCCTATGGACTAACAAGAATATTTGGGATGCCTGGGTGGCTCAGTTGGTTAAGCGGCTGCCTTCCGCTCAGGTCATGATCCCAGCGTCCTGGGATCGAGTCCCACATCGGGCTCCTTGCTCGGCAAGGAGCCTGCTTCTCCCTCTGCCTCTGCCTGCCACTCTGTCTGCCTGTGCTCACTCGCTCTCTCTCTCTCTCTCTCTCTAACAAAGAAATAAATAAAATCTTTAAAAAAAAATAGAATATTTAAACTCCATTTGCTCACTCTTTTCCTTATAAACATATTTGCCATTATTGTGACTATGTATTTTGACTTATCCCACAAAATAAGATGAATTTTGCTTGATACACTCAGTGTTTGTTTAGAGTTACCCAAATATTTACTACTTTCTATGCTCTTCTTTTCTTTCTGTATCTTATAAATTTCTTCTGGCATTTGTTCTCTTTTGTTTGGTTGATGGTACATGCTTTGAATTTCATTTTGAGTGGCCCTGTTGGTGATTAACTATTTTCATCTGGCTAAAAATGTATTTATTTTGTTTTTATTCTTGAAAGGTATTTTTGTTGTGCATATTATTCTAGGGTAGGATTTGTTTTCTCTCAGCGCATTAAGGGTATTATTCTACTTTCTTGGAATTTTCATTGTTCTTGATAATTCTTATGTAATTCTTTTGAAGACAGTCTCTCTTTTTTACAATCTATGCATTTCTTGGTGTGCATTTTTCAAATTTTATCTTTGATAATTTGGGGGGGATTTCTTGGAACTGTGGACTGTTACTTTTTTTTTTTTTTAAAGATTTATTTCTTCATTAGAGCAAGAGCAAGTACAAGGGAGAGAACACACCAGCAGGCAGGCTCCCTGGGAGCCCTGGGTGAGGGGTCTTACTCAGTCTCAGGACCTGGAGATCAGGAAGGGAGGAGATCATGACCTGAGCTAAACGAAGATCAGACTCTCAATGGATCCAGCCCCCCAGGCGCCCCTGTAGTGTTACCTTTCTCAGTTATGATCTCTTCAAATATCGCCTCTCTACAGTACTCTTAGCAATGTAGGTCAGGCTTTCTAAGGGGGGGGGTAGATAGATGCTGTGGATCTTGTACCCTCTCTTGTTTTTACCAATGTGTTTTCTCTCTCTGCTGCATTCTGAATAATTACATCTCATTTATCTTCCAGTTCACTAATTCTTTTTTTAGCTTTGTCTGATTTTCTGTTAGACCTATCCACTGAATTTTTAAACTTAGCTTTTGTATTTTCATTTGTGTAATTTCTAGTTGTTTCTTTTTTCAGTCTGCTTCATTGCTCTGTATAGTTTACTATTCCTTGTAGATTTCACATGATGTTTATTATTTATATGTTTGTACTTTTTTCAGTTGTTCTCATCTAGATAGACTGATGCAAATAATTAAACTTCTCATTACTGGAACCTGGATGCCCTTGCTTCAGGCATTCTTTCTTTTGTTTTGGGAAACAGCAACCTGAAATACTTGATTTCATTATCTGAATCACAGACTCACTGCAAGTATAAATTACCTCTTTTAAAAGATCATGTATTTTCTTAAGGCGGGCTTCCTCTGCAAACTGACAACCATTCCCTGCCCTCATTACACTGTGGGATAGTAGGCCAAGAAACCATCAACAGTAATTCAGTATGTACCCACGGTTCAGTGGGAGAACAAAGAGGAAGCCCAGAGCCTTGGCAGGGAAGATTCTCTGGGGGAGTGATGGGTGAAGGATGAATTTGATCACATGTCCCTAAAGAAAAGGGAAAGACCAAGTCTGGAAAATCTTTATATTTTATAGGTGAGGTGGAAGAAAATGGGACCAAGAAGACTTGAGAAGTACTATTTAAAAATCAGAAGGCTAGTGGAGCTGGATTTCCTGGGAAGTAGGGGCTGGTTTTAAACCTGAGAAAGTTAATAGTGAAACAGGCCAACAGGGAATGTGATCGGGCAGTTGGGTGGTCATTGATGACCTTTGTGAGAACAATTTCCGCATTGGTAGGTGGAAGTCCGGACTGCTGTGATCAGGGGTAGTAACATGATGGAGGATTTATAGTTGAAGAACTGGAACCACAAGAAGCACTTTTTCAGTGAACACCACCGCCCCCCTCCCCCCAATCTGGTGCATCAAAGCCAAACACTGAGACATCGGGTATACAGTAAGGGAAAGGGTTAATTGAGAGGCAGCCAAATGAGGAGGCTGGAGGGCAAGCTTCAAATCTGTCTCCCTGAAGGGGAAGAGAACAATTTTTTTTATAATCACAGGGGTTGAGATTACATACATATTGATGAAAAGGGCAGGGAAGTTTATGACTATTCATGAGGGACGATGGAACATGCGCAGCAAGCAAATATATGTAACCTACACCCATGTTCACTCTGGGCTGGAGACTTAGCATGAGAAAAAAGCCAACTTCAGGCCCTGACATCAACAGGGGTTATCTTAAGGACAAGGAGAGGGGCCTATGGGCAGTGATGGAGAACCTGTGTAAACTGGATGGGGTCTTGAGCTCCTTACTCAGTGAGAAATGCAAGGCTTTGCTTGTATCATAGGCTGGAACCATGTCAGTTCACTTGGAGTCCAGGCTTCTAATGACAACAGCTAGTGGGTTTTTAGTGGGGTCTGCAAACAGTAGCTGATTAGGGAGAAACAGTTCTCTGAAAAACCAGTTTTAAATTTTCTGCTCATTTCAACCTCATTAACCCTATGGGGCCTGGTTGCACTTATGGAGCTGGCCTCGAGCTTTGGGGAACCATGGCCCACAGGCCAAATCTAGCTGGTTGTCTAGAAATAAAGTTTTATTGGAATGTAGCTGTGCCCATTTTTTTCTTTTAAACCTACTGTCTAGGGGCACCTGGGTGGCTCAGTGGGTTAAAGCCTCTGCCTTCAGCTCAGGTCATGATTCCAGGGTCCTGGGATCAAGCCTCACATTGGGCTCTCTGCTCGGGGAGCCTGCTCCCCCCCACCCTACCCTATCTGCCTGCCTCTCTGCCTACTTGAGATCTCTCTCTGTCAAAAAAAAAAAATCTCTAAAAATTAAAAAAAAAACAACCTACTGTCTATAGAAAAGTTGAGTAGTTGCAACAGATTGCATGACACACAAAGTAAAAATTATTTACTATCTGGCTCTTCACAGATGTTTGTGGACCCCGAATTACACAAAAGGAGTCAAGTTCTGCTTGTTTGTTTTGTTTTGTTTTTAAGGCAAATTCCAAGGGAAAATTGGAAGGGAAAGGCTGCAGGTCAAAGTAGGAGAGTTGGCTAAAGGGAATGGGATGTGGAAGCTGGGGAAAAGTTCAGCCTTGAAGGAGTTAGAATTTGCTCTCAGTCACTAACATGCAAGACAGAAAGAGATTAATGGGTGGACCAAAACCTGAAATTGAAAAGTAGGAATGTTGAGAGGGCTTTTGACCAATGTCCAGAGATCTCCATCTCCTTGTAATGTAAAACAGCCAGGAAGTGGAAAAATCCCATCCTTTTGAAGGAGTAAGGCTTTGGGAGTTCTTTTCCGCATTTCTTTTATCTTTATAACTGGCTCCTGTTAATAATCTTGAAGAGTGGATAGTTTCATTCTTGTTGTGTAAATCTATTTCCTGACTTGAGCTTTCTGCTGTTTTTCACTTCTGTATTTTCCCTCTCATTGTAGCTGTACTCATTCCCCCCAATTTTTCAGAATTCCTCTGGCTTCAGAGGTTTAAATGGATCTTCTCCAAAATCAATTGTAATGTGCATGGTGAATCCTAATGAGTGTAATGTCTGTAGTGTAATGTTAAGTGCAGTAAATTACTAAATGGAAATCAAGACCAAAGAATGAAACATGGCTATAAATATTGTATCTGGAAGCTATGTTAAAGCTGGGTGAATATTTCTGGAATTCACGCTGATACCCGAGACATTAAAACATAACTCTCAGTAGCAGAAAGCTGAAAGTGTTTACTGAGTCAAGCAATTACTAATTGCCTCCCATCCACTGGGCGTGCAGAAGCTAGTAAGTCTAAGACACTCTCTCCAGTTATTTGCGAGGGAAGAGGGAAGAAACGAAGGAACCCATTCCACTAGAGATAATAAGCGCTGTGACAGTAAGAGCACTCAGGGCTCCTTGGAAATACAAAAGATGGACATTTGTATGTCAGCTTCGAGAGCTATCCAGCAGGTTTCCTGGAGAAGTTGGATCTGAACCGTTTAGAAGCTGTACTTTGCAGACTTAAGCACACCGGAAGAAAAAAAGCGCATATCCAGACTCCTCCCCGATCTTGAGATCAGCTTTAGGAGTAAATCTGAGGATTCTGGGTAGTTTTGCCCCAGTGGTCTGTGGCCCCTACACCAAGGCAAATGGGCCGTAAAGGATGCGGAGAGGTTATCTGGCATTACTTGAGCTAATATCCTATTGAGATGCTCAGAACATAAAAGTCTCGATTTCAAATGGTCCTATAGTTGCTTGGGGAGAATCTGAGGTTATGCACACTCAGTGCCTATGGTTTATGTACGTTTTTATGAGCGTTTTTTAAAAACTTGGCTATAAACTTGTTACACCTCTATGTGTCTCCTCCTCAATGTGGTGGTGGTCCACGGAAGAGACAAGTGGTCGACCGGGGGACAGCAGGATTAGAGAGGGGCTGTAATTAGTGACACAGTGAACACTGTGAAAGCGGAGGCATCTGCTACAGTTGCTAAATATAATTGCTAGAGAAAAGTTTATAAATATTCATTTAAATGTATTTCTCAAAGGCTCATGTTTGGAACCACAGCTGCTGGGTTGCCTAAAGAAACACAAATGCACCACAATTAGTGCATTCTTAAAGGAAGGAGAAAAGCTTTATCTTTAATGTGCAGGCATTTCAGTAAATACCGTGGATCAGCGATTTCTATAGCTAACATTTTGCATGTCATATTTATTAGTCGGTGTTACTACTTATACTTTAGATATTCAGTACTTTCTCTGATTATGGCTTTCTTAATTTAACAGTTATAAATTTAACTTGCGTCGAGTGACTAATATACTATTTAATGTCTTGTGTGATTAAGTTTTGAGTTTGCTTGCCAGAAAATTTGGCTAAAGACTGTTAAAATGAATTTCATTTTCTTTTCAAACAGCAAGCTGGAAAACTCATTTCATTTTAGTATTGCAAACAACGGGATTTTTTTTTCTTGTATAAATGTTCGGGGTTAATCTTCTCTTTTGTTGTCTTGAAATGAGTGCAGTAATATTTATTCATTGACCACTTACACCAATATGTTGACAAATATGAATTAAATAACAGCACTCCCCTGACAATCTCATAAGGTAGGGGAGGAAGAAATTCTTTTTTTCTTCTCTCTCCTAGTTGCTGTAGTTAGGGCCATGTGAATGGGACTGACAAAAGACAGATTTATAAGAGAACGGCATACAAATTTATTTAATAAAAGTTTTATGTGATATGAGAGCCTTCATAAGGAAATGAGGACTCAGAGAAAGAGTTCGGTCTAAGGATTTTTTTTTAAATTTTCTTTATTTATCTGACAGAGAGAAAGGACACAAGCAGGGGGAGCAGCAGAGGAAGAGGGAGAAGCAGGCTCCTGGAAGGGAACCTGACACAGGGCTTGATCCCAGGACCCACCCGCCCTTTCTTTTTAAGATTATATTTAGTTATTTGAGAGAGAGAGAGACGAGAGATAGCCAGAGAGAGCACAAATGGGGAGGAGAGGGAGACTCAGACTTCCCACTGAGCAGAACCTTGGGTTCAGGACCTGAGCCAAAGTCAGACACTTAAGTGACGGAGCCACCCAGGTGCCCCAATCTGAGCATTTTTATACTAGGTTTGTTGAGGTGTGCAACGCCATTGAAAAATGTCATAGGACAAAGGGTATGAGGTAAGAGTAGCAAATTAGAGCAAACGTAGCAAGGCTTATTCACACATTCCTTTCAGCAGTGATCCATTTTCAGTCATAAAGATGCTCCTTTCTTCTGGTTATTGGAACGGCGTGTTTTACTTGAGGGAATTCCGACCTATCTCGAGGGAAAAGTAAGATGTCAGAGAGTCCTTCCTGAACCTCGTGTTTCTCAAATTCCTTCAACTTAAAGTATTCAATATGCCAAGGAACTGTATTTTGAGTAGTGTGCCCTGAGCCCTAGCAACATTGTCTCCTATAGAGAAATTTGTCGATTCGGCAGAGGTGACAGAGAGAGAAGACCAAGAGGCAGTGACTGGCCTGTGAAAACCAGCTGGTGATCCTTAGGGGTTATGCAGGTGGCTGGAATAAGGAGGGCAAGGCATGGATTAAAACTAGGCAGATCTTAGGGTGCCTTGGTGGCTCAGTCATTAGGTGTCAGGTGTCTGCCTTCGCCTTGGGTCATGATCCTGGGTTCCTGGGATCCTGGGATCGAGCCCTGCGTCAGAAGCCTGCTTCTCCCTCTCCTACCCCCTCTGCTTGTGTTCCCTCTCTTGCTCCCTGTCAAATAAATAAAGAATCTTTTAAAAAAATTAAAAAAAAACTAGGTAGATCTCAAGAGTGAAGTAGGTAAGACATATCCAAGGCTTCCTTTGCAGAGCCCAGAGCAAGGGAAAAGGCAGGATTCTGATAGGTGGTGGATGAGAATCAGAGCTAGGCACCCGAAGAACATTCTTGTCAGTTAAGCTTGATAGGTCTACCAGACTTGGCCAAAGAAGATTTGAGCCTGTGGATTGGTTCAGGGGACTTCTATCATCCAAGGAACATTTGGTATCATCCCCTGATGTTTTGGGTGGTCAAGATCAGGACGGAAGGGGAGATGCTGTTGGCTTTTAGTGGATAGACTCCATGGAGACTGCTAAACCTCCCTCAGAGCACAGGACGACCCTCACACTAGAGAATTATCTGGCCCCAAATATCAATTGTGTAGACAGTGAGAATCCACTCTCCATAGCTAATGGGGTGGCAGGACACAAGGTGGTATTGAAGGTATGCACAGGTCTCAAATGCCAGGTTTGGTTTAGGAAACTTGTGAACTATTAGAGTTCTTAAAGGGCAATATCTTCAGTGGTAATTGCATGATCTCAACTCAGGAGAGCAACACAAAATTAAAAAGATTCTCAACCATTGAGTATTTGAGGATTATATAACCATAATAGTGTTAGGTAGGCAAAAAACATCGCTGTCCTTAAGGTTCTCCTAGCTGCTCTAAGAATCAAATTGACATGAGACAGATTAGCAAGAGAAAAGCAAACAAAAGTTAAATAATATGTATACCTCCAGTCTACCTGAGACACCCCAGAAAACTGAGTAAGGCCCCTTAGGGAATGACCAGAATACCTTCTGGAACTAAGGAGAAAAGATGTTGGAGGCTAGGAATCTATTCTGGCACCTTACCAGAAAAAGCACAATGAATAAGGGTCCTTGGTCGGGATGCAGATTTTAGGAGTTGGCTTCTTCACTGATAACAGTTTCTAGAGATTGAGAGTCACCCCCTTCTTCCTGGTACAGACCAGGGGGACACCCTTATAGACGGAGACTTTCCTTATACTTGTAAATTCTAAGAGGAGTAACTTCTACTCGGGTTTTAGAGCTTCTCCTGTGTTTGTAGTTTCTTAAAAATAATCAGCTAAGTAATCAGTATGCCTTAGGGTTAGAAAATCTGCTCCCCTGCAGTAGCTTTTATTAAAGTCAGCTGAATACTTATGTATAATAGTTCCCCCTTAGCCGGGGGGTGATATATTCCAAGACCCCCCGTGGGTGCTTTCAACCATGGATAGTATTGAACCCTATGTATATACTATGTTTTTTTTCCCTATGCATAAATACCTTTGATAAAGATTAACTTAGGGCGCCTGGGTGGCTCAGTGGGTTAAGCCTCTGCCTTCTGCTCAGGTCATGATCTCGGGGTCCTGGGATCGAGCCCCACATCGGGCTCTTGGCTCAGCAAGGAGCCTGCTTCCTCCTCTCTCTCTGCCTGCCTTTCTGCCTACTTGTGATCTCTGTCTGTCAAATGGATGAATAAAATCTTAAAAAAAAAAGATTAACTTATAAATTAATCATCATAGAAAGACAACAATAATAAATAATAATAAATTAGAACAGTTATCACAGTATACTGTAATAAAAATTATGTGAATGTGATCTCTCTCTCAACACATCTTAGTTTCCTGTATTCACCCTTGTGATGATGGGGGATGATAGAATGACCAGGTGATGAGATGAAGTGAGGTGAATAGTGGAGGCATTGTGGCTGAGCAGAAGGCTACCATTAACCTTCTGATTATTCATCAGAAAGAGGATAATCTGCTCTTGTCCGCCATTGATCATGGCTAACTGAAACAGGAAAACAAAATCGTGGATAAGGGGGGACTACTTATTTCTTATCAAAGATAATCAGTTTTGTGGATAGTTTTCACATTTCCCTTTTCTTATTGTTTCAGACCCACTTAGGAAATGTATTCCTTCACAAGGGTATCCAGGTAAATCCACAGCATGGTGTGCTTGCTTTTAGCATTACAAAGAGTGTCATAAAAATCCTCCAAGGTTCTCTGGCATTTCTTTTACATTACAAAGCTTGCTTTAAAGACAGGCATATAACTGCCAGAATGTACTGATCACACTGTCTGGTTTGGAAGGAAAAAAATCTTTTATAGTTACAGGGATTATGTTTGAAAATGGCATGTACAATTCTGCATTTTTTAATGTTGCTAAAATTGTTAAAATTCATATTCACTGAAGAATGTGTAGTTCTCATTTATGGAACTTCCTTTATTGGCTTTTTAAAATCTCAGTACAGCAGTCATTTGAATTTTAAGGTCTTTGATGTCTGTGGGGGAGGGAAAAAAGTTTACCCTCCACCCTTCTTGTTTCTTTGCTAAGACCAACTTGTAATAAAAGAAAGATTAACAGGAGATAAACAGAAGTTTGATCACATGTATACCTCTTGTATATGTGGGAGAAACCCTAGAAATCTTGAGATAACACTGTGATTTGGCCACAACCATTACCCTAAATACCATCTTCAGCTAAAGACAAGATTTTGGGGTTACAGAGTCAGTTCTGGGCGGGTATCAGGCAAAGCACCATAAACACGGGTAGAATTTTTATATAGATTTGAAGAGATTTGGTCTTGGCCATTTTTCTGGTACACTGTAGGAGACCCCATTACAAATAGAGATTTTCCTTATAAATGTAAATGTCTCTTAAGCAAAAGGGTAACTTATATCAGTTTTTAGAGCTTCTCAACTGTCTCCAGTTTCTTAAAAGTAACCATTTTAGGGGCACCTGCATGGCTTAGTTGTTGGGTGTTTGCCTTCCGCTCAGGTCATGATCCCGGGGTCTTGGGATCCTGAGATCAAGCCCGGGTCAGGCCCCCTGCTTAGCAGGAAGCTTGCTTCTCCCTCTCCAACCCCCAGCTTGAGTTCCCTCTCTTGCTATGTCTCTTTCTGTCAAATAAATAAATAAGATCCTTAAAAAAAATTTACGATTATCCTTGTGCCAAAGAGCTATATTTTGGGGTCACATATTCTGCTCACTTTGAGCTGCATAAAGTAGATTTCAAGTAAACGGAAACGACTTATGTTTCTTTGCCACTAATAAACATACTTCCTTTATTCTGTTTTGTTTTGATGAGAATGCAGGGGAAAATGATAAGAATATGTAGGGGAAATGACAAGTTGAAAATTGTAATTTTGGGAAGTGTCTTGACTGTTTTGTTCCTCTAGTTGCTTGGGATGAGAATGCAATGTCTCTGTAAGTTTCCCTAAATCATAAACTGTGCCTTTTAACCTACATGCAAAATAAGAAGATGGATTTCATTTCACTGCCTATTTGGTATTGGTATTTGGGTCCTTGGAGTCCTAGAGGCTTAGAAGCATGGTGATTGATTTGCAATGTCTGCTGCTGGCATCAGAAAGGAGGGTGTTGGTGAGCACCAACCATTCAATGACTATCCTTACTAAGCCCTTCTTCAGCACTCGACTACCAGTCTAAGAGTGCAGCGTGTTGATTCAGAGTGGAGAATTATATTTGCTTTTTTTATTAAAAACTTCTGTAACATACATGGTTTCATGTTAGTGTAACTGATATGGGTAAGAAAGGCAAAAGGAAAAAATTAAATCTCCTACTACTTGAGCTGTAAGTCCATGATAAGTCCTTGAAACAGGCAGTGACATTTCTCTGGGAGCTTAGCTCCCTCTGTATTGACACTTGGTGAAAGGGCAAAAGACAATATTAGCCTGACCCCCAGGATCCTGTGATTCTACTTTAATAAATAGAAATTCGTCTGGAGGGGCACCTGGGTGGCTCGGTGAGTTAAGCCTCTGCCTTCACCTCAGGTCATGATCTCAGGATCCTGGGATCGAGCTCCACATGGGGCTCTCTGCTCGGTGGGGAGCCTGCTTCCCCCTCTGTCTCTCTGCCTGCCTCTCTGCCTACTTGTGATCCCTCTCTCTCTGTCAAATAAATAAATAAAATCTAAGAAAAAAAGAAAAAAGAAATTCCTTTGGAAACTTCCTTTATCGCTACTACTCCAAGATATGTGCTAGCAATCATCCTCCAAGCTTATGGCCCCTTGATACACATCTGAAGGTTGTCCTGAGTAAGATTTCATTAGACAGTAATAAATGACCTTTTCCTAAAAATAGCTTGTCTCCTCAAGATCCTGGATACCTTCCTTCCAAGATTCCTTAGAGATTTAATGTTCTCCCTAACCCCCTCCCAACCTAAATGTATATGATCTGTCCCCCTCACAACCCCACTGCAGCTCTTTCTGCCCACGGGTCCTTTCTCCATGCTTTTTGCATTGAAGATGTGTCAAGAATAAGTTCTTTCTTGACCATTTGCTCTGAACCCCAGCATTGCCACAGCATTTTGTGTCCGTGTTTCATGTGTGATCATGTGTGTGTCAGGTCATAAACGTAGCAGTTTTCTGATCTGAAGGAGTTGTTAGCTATACTTTCGCACCGTATTGGCCAGCGGGATGTTGGGATGTTGGTGTTCTGTAATGTGTCGCCACAGACATCCTCTGGGTTGGCAGTAGTGTTGCTAGTTTAATTAAACAGCGGTAAGGGCGCCTGGCTGGCTCATTTGGTAGAGCATGTGAGTTTTGATCCCATGGTCGTGAGATCAAGTCCCTCGTTGGGTGTAGAGCTAATATAGACATTAAACAAATAAAAACATGCCTTTAAATAGTTGATGCTTTACTGTTCTTGATAATGAGATGGAACACAGTCATAAAACTCTTTTGATTTCTGCAGAGGCTTGCATCTTATCTCGTGGTAAAATACTTCTTAATAATATTCTCAAATTTAAAGTGTCACTTTTTGTTTTACAAAATTTATTTTCCCAATATGTCAGGAGGGTATACTATCTAGTAGCCTTTTTGGAGACATTTTGTCTGTTATTTTCAGAAAAAGAAGTATACAATGAACAAGCAGTTAACTGCTTTGTAAGAGAAATATGTTTGAAATTCTAGACCGGGACGCCTGGGTGGCTCAGTTGGTTAAGCGGCTGCCTTCGGCTCAGGTCATGATCCCAGCGTCCTGGGATCGAGTCCCACATCGGGCTCCTTGCTCGGCAGGGAGCCTGCTTCTCCCTCTGCCTCTGCCTGCCTCTCTGTCTGCCTGTGCTCGCTCGCTCTCTCTCCTTCTCTCTCTGACAAATAAATAAATAAAATCTTAAAAAAAAAAACAAACAAGAAATTCTAGACCATTTTGCAAATAGATACTTGTGAGTGTTTCCATTGTTATGAATTCTTAAATGAATATATATTGTGTATGAAAATGATGAGTATTACCTGTCCACATTCATAGCTACTTGGTGAAAATCCTTGGGGGACAGACTTTTTTTTTCTTTTTTAAGATTTATGTATTTATGGGGCACCCGGGTGGCTCAGTTGTTAAGTGTCTGTCTTCAACTAGGGTCATGATCCCAGGGTCCTGTGATAGAGCCCCGCATTGGGCTCCCTGCTCAGCGGGAAGCCTACTTCTCCTTCTCCCACTCCTTCTGCTTGTGTTCCCCCCTCACTATGTCGCTCTCTGTCAAGTAAATTAAAAAAAAAAAGATTTATTTACTTTTATGAGAGAGAGAGAGAGCACAGGAGAGCAGGGTGAGGGGCAGAAGGAGAGGGAGAGAAACTCAAGCAAACTCCCCACCAAGTGGGAAGCCTGATGTCGGGCTCAATCCCAGGACCCTGAGATAATGACCTAAACTGAAACCAAGAGTCAGCCCTGGGGACAGACTTCTCCAACCCAGTTTAAACAAAGCTTCTAGACTGAAGGTTTCACTGGTTCTGACATCATGTATTAAAAATATGAAAACTAACAGATGCCAATTAGATTCTAGGGCAAGTTGCTGGGGAAGATTTACTGCCAGAGGTTCAATAGAAACAATGGCCTAGTTGATGGGCATGGGTTGAAAACTAAGCGTCATGAGCTGGAAAATTCAGGTAGTCAGCATTTCGGTCAACATAACTCTGGCAAGGTTTTCTGCCAGCCTGAGAGCCACCGATGCAAGTTTGATGACGAAGTCTGTGCCAATCCTTTAGACTGCTGTATCATGGAGTATGAAACGAAATTTTTCAAAATTAATTAAGCATTTGTAAATGAATTGCTCTCCATAAAAACTGTTAGCAGGAATAATTCCAGAACAGCACATTCTGTACTACTCATAATAAAACACATATTTAACGATACATCTATTATGTCCATTGAAAATTGTCATTTGAGCATGTTTTATAATATGAATAGCATTGTTACTGTGAGCTGGGTAAATAGTTTATGCTAGACTAGGTTAGGGGCCAGCAAAATAAGACTCACTTGTTCAAAGTGACCTGGTGCCTCCTAATTTACATATTGCCTATGGCTGCTTTTTGGATTAGAAACCGAGCTGAGTGGTTGCCACAGAGACTGCGTGGTCTGCAAAGATGAACGCATTCAGAATCTGGCCTTTTACAGACATTTGTCAGACCCTTGGTCGAGGTTAATAAGGCTACAATGGGGAAGAGAAGTTCCGCCCTGTCTTTCATTCTGTTAATACCATTTAGATCACCTGGTTGTACTTCTTCTCATATCTGGCTGCATACTGTGGTAGTTTTAACTAGT